>JBCEWB010471216.1:0-19567 GCA_039654565.1 Peronia peronii | reverse complement strand
TTGAGATGAAGTGCCGCGCAAGCTGGGATTAGTTACATCGACTCAAGCATTGCTTTTTCCTTTGATCTTATAAGGACCGGGACAGGAGAAAAAGATAGACTCATTAGTGAATACGGATGGGTGGACGTCGATTCATCTGTATGATTTTTAGTGAAGTAAAGAAGCGCCGGGACAGTTCCATCAAAAAAGATCGACTCATCTGAAAGTCGACTCATGAGGGTTCGACTCAGGTGTAGTCGACTGTATTAAAAACTTTCTATAAAGCAGAGAAAGACAAATATCAATATAAAAAATGTTGAATGTGATGGTGTGAACAATGGACAAAGGGTCACAATTTTCTGTCAGACTCGTATGCATTTCTTTCTCCAAGTTACAGTGAAACAAAACATTGCTCATTCCACTCTTAAGTCACTGTCAGTCAGTCAGGAACAAATTTCATCAAGCCATTAGGGCACAAACCAGTCTACTCTTAATGATAAAGAATTTTTTCATGTTATGTCTTCCTCCACTTATTTCTGAGGCAATCTTGATATATATCACACATATATTATATTAAGATCTATAAACTTATCATATAATCAGTACATTCTATCTGTGCCACAAATTCTATTTTGTTCAAAGACTATTTTCTATCACCAACACAGGCAATATCAGAGGATGTATGCATATTATGTGTGCACTCTACCAACACAACAACCCACAAAAATCTATGAGTTTCAGATCAAAACACTTTGTGAATGGACAAAGAGAAGAAGAAATCTCTGAAGAGATGTACCCTACTGTAGAGTTCTGTTTCACATTGTCAACCAGTTTCACATTGTCAACCAATGCAGTGGAAGTCACAAGTGCCCAAATCAATAAACTCACCACAAAAAGGTTAATGTCCAAATTTAGGGATGAATTAAAGTTTAAACTTCACCCATATCTGAACTAAAGCAGTTTATTTACCTTCAATGAAGAATTTAACCTGAAGTTTATTTCTGACAAATATACTGTTATGTTGCAAGATCACCAGTGCAATTAGTGGATCGACTTTCTTTTCTGCTGAAATGTCTTAAAAATTATTTGTTTTTGACTAAGGAAATAGTGAATCACCTTCACTGCACACCACTGACATACCATCTATCATGTACCGTACATCACAATTATGTCAACATATACGTAGCACTGGTTTTTGTTTTATGCTTTGTTGCCAGACAAAACATCCAAACGACTGAAAACTTCCATGTCATTCTGGTATTTGGCTATCAACTGTAAAATCTTGCTTTTAAACACCGAACCAGCCCCTGCTAAATCCTTCACTCTGAACCTATCGCAACCTACCATTTTTCTATTCTGATACTTAGATGCTACTAGTAGATAGCGGAGCATTTGTGATCCAGCACAGCTGGAGAAAAATAACACAAAAAGATATTGGAAAAAAAAAAGAAAGAAAAGACACAGTGTTAGACTCTGCTATTATGCGTCAGTTACACAGCCAGAAAAACATATATACAGCCAATAATAACCACAAGATATAAAAGTGATACAGGTAAAGTAATACTGGCTTAATATATCTCTAGTTTTAAGCAATTGCGAAATGGAAGTTTTTCATTTACAAAGGACCGCAGAGAATTTGATTGATAGAGTTTGCCGTGTGATCACATTTCTACGTCCTTAAATTTCAATTCTTACAAAGATGGAACAACTCTAGTTCTCAAGTCCTGTGAATTAACATTTGTTCCAAAAAAAAAAAAAGAAAATTAACACCAAGTACATGTCATGTTTGAAAACAAAGATATTGTCAGCCTCATTTGATCATATGTCACCTTTCACTGGATGAATATCCCCCCCCCCCCACCATGGTGCCATATCAAACTTAAGATTTATGAATTATATACACACGTTCTTCACAATTGTAAAGTACAAAAACAGAAAATTATCTAAGTACATGAAAAAATATATAGTGAAAACTGTAATCTACTTACAATTTATTATATATACAGATACATTTTGATGGTGTTTATAATCAGGTAAATATATAATATTAGGACTGTTCAACATTGCGATTTTGTACATATACAAGTCTTTCTATTCATTTCATTTTTTTTAATTTGTCAGTAATGATATGGATAATCTACTCAGACCATTTCCTGTTGGTTATGGATTTTGTGCTGGAAGAATGAACAGATGAATAAATGGATATCATCGTTCCCGGTCTGTGTGTAGAGTAGTTTCTAGCTAGAGTGTGAAAACATTTTACAAATTTAGTTTCATGGTACGATGATAAAAATCATCATGTGATTATATGTTTGTGAAGTACAGAACATGTTTGGAAGAAATGGCCAGTTCCTATGAAATTGTTCTTTTGTGTATAGCACTCAATTCTTGTCTTTGCTATCCGCGCACTACCTCAGCTTCATCCATACCCAAACAGCGCTCTCTGTTCTTGGTGTTCGCTATTCATGCATGGCAGCCAATGCTTCAAATATACACACATTTCTGTTACTCAGAACAGTTTGAAATTAACACAGGACAAAAAGAAAGGACTATTTTTAACTATCTCATGATAAAACAAGTTTGTCCGATTTTAATCTAAACCTGGATAGGGAACACTGGGGATAATCATGTAGATTTATTTATAAACATGCACTGAAGAGAGGCCTCTGAAAAAAAAAGGCCAAAAGGAACTGAATTTTAAACTTCTGTCTGAGATCCCAGAAGCCGAAAGTCATCCTTTAGTTGTAGCAGATCTAAAGTTTTCTATTTTCTGTTATGTTGCCTTTCAGCTACTTTCAGGAGCCATCTCAGCAGGATTTCGCACAGATCTAACTTCCCCAATGCGATTGTCTTATACAATTGTGTGCATTTACATAGTCAGTCATGACTGGAGCAGCAAAACACTGTTTGAAAACTGAATAAGAAGAAAGTGGTAGGTAATACAAGTGAACAGTTTTAAACTTTAAATTGATCCTGTGTTCTTGCCAAACTGTGAACAAATAGTACTAAGTATTATACTATTCTCTGTACCACCTTTCATTTTTATGTAGTGTTCCAAATGTTCCATGATATAGCAGTCTCTCTCATATTTATAGTTTCATACATTACATTTCTGCCTCTCAATGAACCATATTATTTCAGCTGGCTAAGATATTTTTCTTTGCCAAGTATACAAGATATAAGACAAGCATTGTAAAGAAGGAAAAAAAAACTTACCTTAGCTCTCATTATTTGAATCAAGTGAGGCAAAAAAAACAAAAAAAAATCACGATGAGAAAAAAACCCATTCTTCACATTTCATGTCATTTCAAATGTACACTTGACAAATGTATTAATCAAAATAAAAAAAGGGAAGAAATGGTCAGATCTTGTTAAACAGATCGTAACTATGATGTCAATCAAATGCATAGATTTGGTTACAATCTATATACGTCTTTCAACCTCCTGGTGGAAGTTACATTGATCTGGCATAGATTAGGCAATATCTTTGCACTGTGAGAAAGCCATTACTAGAAGGACTAATTTGCTCCTCTTGATGTTTTTGCAATGTTCCTATAATCTTCCTGTGTCAGTTTATACTGATTAAACCATAAAAATAATGAATCAGTCACAGAAAGAGACTACCTCAGTTATAAATTATGAATGCCACTGGTATTTTTGCAGAACTGATTAACCCTTTCGCAATAACAACTTTTCATTACATATGATCCCCTTTAAGGTATTTCGAGATCAGTCACACGACCGAGGGAACATCGCTCACACGTGGCTTTGTTTATATGGTGTGACATGTCTGAAAGCTGATCATTCCTCAAGATTTGTCTGTCAGGCGTAGAACATGTAAACAGATCAGCATGTGAGCGAAAATCCTCAGTCATGTGACTTTTCTCGAAATACCTCATTTTCAAAAAGGTTTTGATAGTTCCCAGTAGCAAAAACTGACAACGGGAAAATCAGCTACGTGTAACATTGTCATAACAGTCAACTTCCTGTCAGACAGAACATGACTGACAAGAACACATAACCTTGAAAAGGTTAAACTCCTTACCCTCTATCATGAAACGGTTGTGAATCACATGACAACATAATGTTCATATATTTTAGCTCAGCTGTAGCTTCTGGCAGTCAAAAATATATTCACTGCTGGCCTTGTCTGCCAAATTTTTTCTAAAGTGAAACCTAAGCTGTTATGACCACATTCAAAGCCTCAAAAAACCACACAAAAAAACCCGCTTTAATAGGCCATACGGTATATGTCATATATATGATTCTTATAGCTACTTTTGTGACAAACTGGATGAGTCTGTGCTACAAATCTAGCGGCAAAGCCTGACATACCAAGATGAAGGGGTTGAGAGACTCCCAAACAAATGATAACACAGTCTGCTAAAACTACTCGTTGTGTACAAAGATACAATAAAAACCAGCAAAATACACGTACAAATGTTTGGTTTGGTAACACTGGTGCACATCAAAATATCAGGGTGGAATGGAAGACACTGCCGATATGATATTTACACTCTGTACTGGATGCATAGATATATCTGGATATATGGATATATAATATATCAGGAATGCTAGATCTAAAGGCAACAGCATCACTTGAATAATAACAATGCGAATACTTGAGAATATGAATAGTGATGTATTATATATGAATAATATATAACATGTCAACTGTTTTAAATGAGAATTAACACTGAGGTTTACAAGGGTGTAAATTTTCCTACGTAAGGGTTATCATATGGAGCAGTCATATAAACATAGAATTAAGTCTTAAAGCAGCATATTGTCACATATGAGCTAGGGTGCAATGTAGACATAATTGTGCTGATGTGCCGTAAAATTGAAACATAAACAAACAAACATATGAGCTAAGTAAAACGGTGTATAACATTATCCAGTTTCTCATAAAACTGGATACTGAAACAATAATGATAATAAAACATTTTATAAGTGAGCGAACTATGTGTTGTTTTTCTAATGGTCCCCTAATGTGAGATTAAGTATAGTGAACAAATGCCTTGAGCTTATCTGGCAATGGTTAAAGTGGTGCTGTATGAAATATTGTCCCCCTACAACATAGTAATGTCTATCACTGAATACGAATACCAATAGTTTATTTGTCCATACGGAAATACATTTTAACAGTGCAGAAAACAATTGAAACAAAAAAAAAAAAAAAAAATGTACAGCTCATCATAAAGCCAAACATATGCATCCAGCCTTTTTGTATTCGTTATACTAGATCCAGCGACACTGAAATGCTCACTGATTACAAATCACAATCAGGATAGAAATCTCACGTCATAAATAAGTGGGGCTATATGTACACATATAATTTTACATATTCAGTATAAAACCATATTCACACAGGCATTGCAATGAGCCAGATATGGGTGGGATGAGGGGACTGAATTGGCAGAATTCATAAGGACAAATGAGAAAAAAAAAATGTATCCTAAGCAATGGGCCATTCAGTTTGATTTCATGTTTGGCTCTGAAGTTCTGTACAAAACGTATGAACAGCAATACAAAGCATTGTACTGAGATGTCATCTCTCCTTTTGCGTAGTGAGGTGTTTTAGAAAAAAAGGGGTGTAATTCTCTCACTGGTGAAAATTCCGTTCTCTTCAGGGGAATAGATGTGTTCCAAATACACAAACATTAAACTCTTACTTATATCTGCCTTTATAAATAACAAAGCCTCGACAAATTTTCAGTCAAAATCTTAAAAATTTTTCCAAAGCTTTGACCTTGAACAAACAAAACAAAATATTTAAAATCAACCTCTCATATGACCATTCCTTTATTTAACGGTGGACAATTCTTGTTAAATTTTCAATTCCATCCATAGCATTTCCACATGATTTGCATACAATATTAGACAGAGTTCAACAGTACTGAAATTTAATCCAAATGTTCACTGCTAAAAGATTCCGGCCACACTTCATTCTGTTGAGGATACCAGTGTTTACAGTAACTGCTGGTAAGAAACAAACAATCTTAATGGTCTTTGATACTTTCGGCACACTGTGATGGCATCAGGCCTAACCCTTTCACTGCCATGAGAAAACCATTATATTTTTAGAAATCCTATCATACTGAGAGATCTGGTAGGTGCAACTCCTGTGCCTGAAAAAAAAAATGCAGCCTAAATAGTGATAGGCTTTTTAGGCTTGCAATATCTGACATAGGTCAGTGGTTCTACCAGACAAAGACATATCCATGTGAACACAGATAGATTGCTGGCAGTGAAGGGGTTAAGGGGAGAACTTCATAGTAAGTGTGAGTCTATAGTAAGTAAAGAGTTCAACTATTCTGGCAATTGAGGTGGATCACACAAAGGACACCTTGACAATGCCAACAAGTGGACTGATCAGACTCTCATTAGATTCCTGTGACCAGCAGAAGGTCCAGAGTATAAGGGAGATTCTGGACTAATGTCTTTTAATCCCATGGCCGCCAAATGATATTTGTTACAGGAACAACGACGATGATGATGATGATGACGAAGAAGAACTTGACGAAGAGCCAAGTGGGCTTGAAAATTTGGTCAGTGATATTAGTTTGCTCAATTAATTTAATATCAAGTTCTTCATATTGTTTTCGGCCTTTTTTGATATATTTGAATAGTTGCCGATAGACAGTCATCTTAATTTTAAGACATTTTTATAAAATGACGATGATGATGAAAGCATTTTGACAGCGCACAGTGCAGGAACAGCTCAAAAAAAGGAGTTTTTTCAGCAATGCAGTAATATAGCCAGATATGTGGAACACCAGTGTGATTTTTACCCTGTTAAGGTTTTGACATTTTCCAACACTCTGACAGCTTGAGAAGGAAATCTTACTTCACAAAAGTCACATAATCAAACCCACTCATCCTGAATCTGCCAATCTGGCTGACTGAAAAAACTGCTCTTTGTTTCCTCGAGTTTCATTCCTTTATGTTCTTTCATCATGGATTCCATTCCGAGACCTGGCAGATGGTGTCGCACTCTGGCTGGCTGTGCTGGTCAGTTATACCCAGATCTATTTGTTTGCAAAGATGTGACGACACACGAATCATCCAGTCATATACAAAACAGTCATCATCCCCTGCCTACAAATCATGCATGGTGATTTCAGCACGTCGTCTCTGAGCATCAGGACTGCGCAGCGGAGAAGATGGTGATCCCAGAAGTCCTTCCTCGTACTGTCGCTTAGCATCGGCAAACTGAGCACCTGACCAGGTCTTCCTCCGCTCAGCTGGAATACAAAATTAACAACAATTAGGAATTACTCCATCTTTCCCTTCTCTGCCCAAGCATAAATCTGGATTTTTTTATTTAACGGCACTTTAGCACAATTACAGATACCCCAAACATGGTTCAGCACTAGGTTACAACAATAATGAATTACTTTACCTCCCTCTGCTCCACAGAAATATGAGTTCAGATTTTCATGTAATAGAAGAAGAGCATGACTTTGAACAAAGCACAGCAGATCTACCATGTTTGTTTGTTTGTTTGTGTTGGTGTTTAACGGCACATCAACATGATCACGGCTATATTGTGCCAAACCCGGTAAGATACATTTACCCATCAGGAAAAAGAGAGGAAAGAAAGCGGGACAGAAGACAGGAGCAAAGGAGAGAGAGAAGAGATGTCGCCCTTGGAGCCCTCGGGATGTCATTCCATGGGAGATATTCCACAAATGACAGGCTTTCATCACCTGCAGGTGGGAGCAAAGAACCTACTTATATACCCTGGGCCCCCACAGGTAGATCTACCATGTAAGACTTACAACAATTATATTCAGTTCTTCATCAGAGCAAGTCAGAATAAATATAAAATATAAATACGGCATTGCTGTATATGAAAAATTAAATGTGTCCCATCAATAAGTATAACATCAGTGAATCGATGGAACATTATCATCATACTATTCAACCTTCCCTTACAAATCAAATGTCTCCTAGCCAGTCCAAATACGTCGCATGATAACTTTCCACCTAAATGAATTCTTGCTATTACTCAAAACCTTTATTCATACATTTTCATATGCTGAAAAAAAGCCTTGAACTGGCTTGACTGTGGTGTCAGATGTTGCAAACTGAAGAGACGGGGAGGGAGCTCTCAGTGCTGGTTGAAATCAAAAGAAAAATCCATGAAAATGTAGTTTAGTAAACAAATTGATACATTCACCTCACAACATCCTGACACAGTTACAACTGTCCCTAAGAACACTGTCCTATTCAGAGATGAATTTTTTTTTTCCTATTTCTGCAATATAAAAACATGGATATCAGACCGTCATCACATGCCACCCCCTGATTTCCCTGTTCCGGTGCAGTGACTGACAACTCATTCTGCCTGGCTGTGAGACAGAGATCTAGTACAACTGCCCACAAACACCTGCTCCCTGCCAGAGACAGGCAGATCCCCAGCCCAGTACTCACCTGCCTGTCTCTTGCTCTGCTGTGTCACCTGGCGGGCCAGCTCCTGGTTCAAGGTCAGGTAGTGAGCTCTCTCTTTCTTCTCCTGCATGATGCGAGAGTGGGCGTCTCTGTCAGTCAGATGACTGATGTCTGGTTGTGACATGGACAACACACTGAAGAGGGGAGGGGAGAAGAAATACAGCTTAACTCACTTCTAGAGAGATACAAACAAGAACATTTCAAGAACTGAAATGCATACAGTACTATATGAGCAGTTTTGTCCAAGTGAGTTTCAAGGATGTCAAACTGTTTTCACAAAAAACAAGTAGGAAAATTTTAGTTTCCCCTCCTCGTCATATTTAAAGTATTTTATCACGGCAGTCTAGTGCTGTCGGGTTATGTAAGATACTTCTGAAAAATCCAAGCTTTTCATATTAGCACAAGTTTGCATTGTTTTGAGAGAAGTTTGCAAGTTTTCACAAGGTCCCGAAATGGGACTTTAAGATTATACAACTTGTGGACATTCCAAGAGCTGAAAAGATCTCACATGCAGTGCCAATCACCAAGTGTAACTAGATTCATTTTCCAGATCTAGATTGCAAACAACTGCCCTCTTACACAAGTCTCTTCAAGACCATGAGCACATTATTTATTGTTGTCGGTACTCCGATGTGCTGAATTTCCATCAGCAACTCTCATGCGACCACTCAACTTTATGCTGTCAGGCGTGATGAACTCAGCACAATGAACTCTAATCTCTATCTTCAAACAGCCACCGAACAACAGTTTGACTCTCGTCTGAAGCATGCACAAAAGTCTATCGTACTTCCAGTTCCACTGTCACTGTGCGGGACTTGTATCGCATTGAAAATTATTATAAAACAGCGATTGCCTTGTGAACTCAGCAAAAGTAGGCAGCTGATCGGCAAAAAGTACGAAAGTCAGTGACGACCAAAAAAGTTGGAATTCTGACTAAAGTCGGAAGTTTGACATCCCTGGAATTTTTTGACTGCATATTATACTAGTAGAGAACCCATGGCCTTTGTGGGAGATTTTTGAAGTATAGGTCAAACAGATACGGCCCTGGGATTTAAATTATATGGCAAGTGTGCGCACCTCAATGTGAGTATTTTGGAAGATTCAACTGAATATTACCCAGAGAAAACGTGTTTGTTCTTTTGGATGCTCTGCGAGTGAAAGTGGAAGAACAATATAATGTGTCATTCTATCAAACGTACAATTCAGATCAAACGCCCTCGTGAATTTACTATTCAATCACTGTTGTTTTTTTTAGTATAACATCAAACATGATAAACTTTTTTTGGGATGTAAGTAGAAACTTAAACACAAATCTTTATATCAACAATTTCGTGTGCCAAATTTCAGTTGGACCCATTGGGTAGTTTTCGTGTCCATAAGCCTTTTATGGGTTTGCTGCAGATTTATAGCAAAGATGTTGTGGTAGCAATGAAACTGAAGTTTGGGCATATTTTTGTGTGCATTTTTAGTTCTTAATTTAACCCGCTGAACCCTACTAGCCCAGTACACCGGTCAGATTTTCAGGTGCCAAATTCCCCACAGCCCGGTAGACCGGGCTGACACACTTATCCCAGTCCTACGTGTTAAAAATAGATCTAACAGGTCGCTTTGGGGCAAGGACATTTAGGACTAGGGTGATTACAAATGTCTGCACCCGTGGTTGCGTTTGAGGCTTGTGTTTACAAAAGATATTAAACTTGAATTGTGCGTTCTCAGCCCAGAAGGCAAGGGACAGGGGTTTTTCAGGCACTGGTGACCAGGGTTCAAAGGGCCAAGACATAAAGGAATAGACAGCACAGGACTGGTTGGTAAGTATGGCAGGGTGCATAATATTAACATAACCATAAATCAGTTTGATGCATCAATAATCCTCGTACCTCGTAAACACAACATGAAAAACTGGCACTGTAAATTTGACTGCTTCTTGCAAGTCTATCCAAGTTTACTAATGTAAGTTGTAATAACTAATAAAACTGAATTACTACCTTGTGGACAATATTGAAGAGCATACTTGTGTGATGTAAGCATGCCTATAACAACAGGCAATGGCTTAATACAACAATGACAAAACAGAATGCTGTCTAACAGACAATAATTGTTTTATATCAATATATCTATGTGAGTTAATTTAAATGCTTTGATCTTTAACAGCTATATAAAACAGATATTGCCCTGTTGTTCCTATCTAAGTGTATACCTCTGTGATGTCAGCAGTTTCTTAATTTTCTCTGCCTTCTCTCGTCGTCTCATCTTCTCCTCCTCTGTCAGATGCTCAGCGTCAGCCTCTGGGTCGTAGCGCTCGGGGATCAACACCTTCTCTGGCACAAACAGCTGTGATGGCGGAGGAGAGGAGACAAAAGAGAGAAATACAGTAGCCATTTCATTTACCAATCTCTGAATCTTCGCTAAAAAATATACTGTTTCACTGACTAAACCAATCAGGATCCTATTTTTATATCTACATATATAACCCAGAATTGATCTCATAGAATATGTCTTGCGCCCAGGGCAAATGTGTCAGAAGTCCTGCCGAGTTATTGTGAGGTAGGGACGTTTTTAATTATTTTCCGATTCAGATACCATTTTTCTTTTTTTTTTTTCAGGTTCGAAAGGTTGAATTTTCATTTTGTGGAACAAAAAAAAATTTTATCTCAGTCGGAAAATAGTTAAAAACGGCGTGAATTCCGACTCATTTGCCCTGGGCGCAAGACATATGCTCTCTCTTCTATGACTTCTTGTGAACAATGTTCTTCAAAGTCCTATTTCAAGCAAATCGGTCTTAAGGGGATAACTCAAATTTAAAAAAAAAAAGAAGAAAAAAAAGTTGCATTATGATCAAATCTCTTGCATAAAATAAAAAGTTATCATCTCAAAAAACATGCATAAAGCAGAAAGGAAAAAAAATGATCTTTTAAGTCATTAAACAAACTTAGGGTGACCGGGATAAATAAGTCGATGAATTTTCATAATTTCTGTCAGTCTTGGAACTGTGCAATTAAAATGACAAAAAAGACAAAATCAAAACAAAAATATACTAACAAATATAAACAAGACAAAATACAGATATACATTAACGATTATGACCATCATTGTAAACAAGTGGAATGGGCTGCATTTCACAAAAGCTGCACTGCACCAAAATATTAAAGCGAACATAACTAGGAGACCAGATCTACATATTTAGCAAGTGTTCAGATTCAACATTTTAAAGTTTCAATAAGCACTTGCCCATTATTAATTGGCCATTATTTGCAAACTAAATAGCCTGACAAAACGGATGTGAATAAAGCAGGGCATATCCCGGGTGGGTAATTTGATAATCAACTAACGCAGTAATTTGTTTTCTCAAATTAAGATTGTACATGTGGTACAGCATATTTGAATCACAATCTGGAATGTAAAATTTGAAAATAAATATGCTGAAAATGTTTCATGAAACAGACAGCTTCAACTGTTTGTCAGAAATTCTGTTACCTTCATCTTTTCACCACCATATTCTATGGTTTCTACTTATATGCACTTGAAAAGTCCAGATACCATGTTAAGTTGGAAGCACAGAGGGAGCTGAATTTGTACCTTCAGTGTTTCACAAACAACATAATGTGCTGAGCCTGTGTTTGGGTCAGAGATTCTGAAAACAATCCATGCCCACAGGTTAGTTTTTTTTCTTAAGCCTTTCAATCCTAAGAAAATAGGATTATTCCCACTTTAAGTGACTGCCTGTTTTTGCTGAGAATTTCTGGGGGTAGAAATTTGGAATTTGGAAATTTTGCCCGGGCAGCGGCCTACTCTTTCATAGATTCTGAACTGCCAAGGGTTCTTTAACGTGCGTAATGTACACATGGGACCTCCAAAATATATTTGCCCCTATCCCAGAAGGCTAGATGTCAGGCTTCCCTACCCAGAAGAATTCTGGGGACTGCTGTGTCACTGAAGAAATGCAGGTTTTTGATTTTCGTGTCCTTCCATCCCCCAGTGGGAGGACCTGCAAGTTGATCCCGGCTACAACCTCATCGATGCAAGTTGTTGTGACCATGGAGCAGACATCAAACCACATTGCCATGGTGATCCCCATGCCCACAGGTATTATACCCCATGAAAAATATACCAGTATGGACTGCATACCTTTCAAAGTTTACCAACTAAAGTTGTAATCCTTGATAATTTTACACACAGGGAAGCTATGATCTTTGAAACACTTACACTTAATAGATGTGTTCCTTGAAAGGACTACAGGTAGAAGGAAATGTGTTCTTTGAAATTTCACAATAGAAGAGATAGGTGCCATGAAAAATGTCAACACAAGAGTTACATTCCATTAAAAATTTACACATAAGAGTTGTGTTCCTTGAAAAATTCACACACAAGCATTTGCTGAATTTGTTGAATGATTTACTCAGAGGAGAAGCAGATAGCAGCAAATTGGTAACACCCACATCTACAAAACAGTTTTAAAAAAAAAAAAATTAAAAAAGGAGTTTAAAAAAAAAAAAAAAATCTGGTGCTCTGTGCAGATTGTCAATTCCATACAAAGCTACAAGCAAACAGGCAAGATGTTACACAGAGAGCGATTTATCTGGAAATCCAGTTTTGCTAAGAAAACCAATTAATTTATACTGAAAACTGAAAAGTAAATATCCCACTTGAAGCTTGCCACAACATGAAACAACAATCACAAAATAAAAAGTGTTGTGCCAAAGAGATATATTACCGCTAACGACATATATATATATCATCTATCCCTGATATATAATTATGTATATGCAGTCACTGTCATGTACATCTACAGTCTCTGCCATAAATATACATGTATAGAGTCTCTGTCATAACACACACACATATATATATATATATATATATATATACACACACACTCCCTGTCCATGCATATATGATGCCCATACAATCCTTGTATATATGTATATATACAGTCCCTGTCATGTATATCTACAATCTCTGTCCCACATACATTATGTACAATCCTTATCAAATATAAGTAGTTCCTACCCTGATTACGTACAGTTCCTATCCCATATATTACAATTCCTATCCTGTATAAAACACAGTCCCTTTCCTGTATACTACAGTTCCTATCCATATATTACAATCCCCATCCCATTCATGTACAGCCCTATCCCATATGTACTGTCCCTATCCCATGTATGTACAGTCCCTTTCCTGTATACGTACAGTTCCCATCTCATATATTACATACATGTACAGCCTTATCCCATATATTACAGTTTCTATCCTATATATGTACAGTCCCTATCCTGTACATGTGCAGTTCCCATCCCGTATATGTACTGTTCCTTCCGTCAAATATATGTACAGTTCCTATCCCATATATGCACAGTCCCTGGCTTGTGATCAGAAACACTGAGCCAAAGCAGCTTACATGTGCCCACAGTGTTACAAGCAGAATTCACTGCAAAACTTTCCTGATGGCCTGCAAACCACAAGCTGTGTCAATGGACCATAATACACTGTTCATCGTGTTCAGATTAGCTAGAGTGGGCCATCCTCAAAAACAATGAAATTAATTTTTTTCAGTAAAAAAGGAAAAAGCATAATTAATTAAAAAAATTAAAATAAGAATTTATTATATTTAAAAAAAGCATTTTTCAAAAAATGAAAAGAAGAATAAAGAAAAAAGAAGATACTAACAAAGAGAGAGAGAGAGAGAAAGGGAGAGAGTAAGACAGAGTAGAACCAAGATCAAAATCAGAACTTTTGATTCCGTGTGTCATCGTTTTCTTTTCTGTGAGTATGCTCCAAATCAAAAGTGGTACAATCACAAATCAAAACTGATACAAATGAACTAAAGTAAAGCTGGTGTGACAATCTGGTGCCAAAAATTCATTATTTTGAAAACTGCATTATTTTGAATGAGATCAAAATTATTGCACATTTTCGTACTTTTCTTCAACTCTTGTTACCCGATGCTAATTTTCTGGTTTTGCCAGAATTAATTCCCTTCATAAATTTGTTAAATAGGGGAATATAAAAATACAGCATATAAAAAAACACAAATCTACTGCTTTTTCAACCAATTTCCATTAGTTTCCCTTTTTTTTTTCATTGCACAGCTTTTTAGTTTTGAAGTGGTTCCATTTACGGTCATGTAGCGTGGAGTTATTGAAGCATGTCAACTCAAATGATGACTGAGTCGTTATTTCAGCGGCCACGCCCTGACTTAGCGACGACTGAATCGTCACTTTGGGTAATAAGAGTTAAATCGCTATAATTTATATTTTTCTCTACACTCTCTTTGTAGCTATTTGACCACAAACTGACAGCACTTTGTTTGTTCAATACAACACAGGCTCTGAGAAAGTTAAAGTGTAAGACTGCTCTGTACAAAAACCTATGTTGACCCACTCTTGCCGTTAAGACACGATGAACCAAAGTGGGAGGGCAATACAACAGCAGACAGGTGAGACAAGAAAGTGTAGGTGTTAGTAAATCTTAATCTTACTGTCTGTTCAAACTCAGGTCCAGTCTGTGGCCATCCGCATTAAAAAATAATGACAGAGAAAACATCAAACTTCAACACCCAGACTCATTCATGTTATGTACATGCTTTTAATAACGATAAATGTCTTGCGTCCAGGGCAAATGAGTCACAAGTCGCGTCGGGTGATTTCGAGCTATGGAAGTTTGTAACTATTTTCCGAGTCAGGCACCAAATTTCTCTCTCTTTTTTTTTTTTCACAAAATGAAAATTTAACCTTTTTCAACCTGAAAAAAAAAAAAAATGTTGGTATAAATTTTGGTATCTGACTCAGAAAATAGGTTAGAACGGCCGCAACTTGAGATCGCCCAGTGCAACTTCTGACTCATCTGTCCTGGGCGTAAGAACAAATAGCCATTTTCCTATGTCACTGATTGTATCAAATCCTACATATTGTCATACTCAATAACCCTTCATTAGACTAAACATTATTTTCCCACAAAATCTTGATCTGCGAAAACCTTTTCATGGAAAAAAAATTCTTATAGCAAGAAACATTTGCAAAGTGTCACTGGTCTTACATTACATACATGTAATACATGTATAATACATGAATGTAATGTGTAAGCTGAGTGTTGCATCACATACTTCATATTTTGTCTTATAATCTCCTGAATATAGTATATTTTTGCTACACTGATTACTATTGGAAATTACAATCTGAGGTACGACACCATGGAATCAGATGTTTGACAAACTAAGGCAATCGAAGAAATCGGGATTTCTTTTCAACAGCGAGTGAATTTTTTGACAAAAATTTGGCGGAAGGGGTACAAAATCCTTCTATGTCAATTTAAAATGTATTTCAGAGTAAAAAAAAGGCTGAAACATATTGAAAAAAAAGTAAAAAAATTGTAATTTGGTGACATGACCTATGAGAGGATTAATAACGACTAACAAAATTGATGAGCTATTTTCACACTAAATTCAGCTGCAGCAGCACTTTACCCTCCCTCATCATCTTTAATTGGCAACATCTCAACTTCTACTCAAGGAAGGACAAAGATTTTTTCACCATCAGAAAGGCAAAAGAATGAGTTTAATATGATACCAGTGACTATAATGCTCAAAATTTCACCAGCACCAAATTTCATTATGTTGCATCTCATATTTATGTTCATGGATTCCATCAATATTTTTCCAAAGAGCCGACTGAATTCAATTCATATCTTAAATTTTTTAATGAATAAATCATAACAGTAGATTCAAGTATCTTATGCTGCTTGCTTTACCAAGAAATCAGGCCCAATTTACAAAACATTTTCTAATAATTTCCTTAACTTCTAATATAGTTCCAGAACTGAAGTTTATATAGACAAAAATTATCTCAACAGTTCAGGTAGTAGGAATGAACGTAGATAAACACTATTTCTACAATTACAGTATTGGAGTTTAGATGAACAAACATTACCTCTACAGTTTTAGTGTTTATAAAAAGAATTATGGTATATATACAGTTACAACAAATATTATTGGCACAGTTCTATTATTGGAGTTTAATACATAAATGAACAAATATTTAGTTCGAACAAAAAATTATTTACACAACTGATGTTTATGTGAACAAACGTTACCGCTACAAATCTCCAAACGTTATTTCTACAATTATAGTATTGGAATTAAACTAGACAAACATTATCTCTACACTGGCATTGAAGTTTATATAAACAAACACAATCTCTACTGTTGCAGTATTGGAGTTTATACTAACAAAGGTGATCTCTATCACTCCAGTGTTGGAGCAAGGGAATGAATGGTGACTTACAATTTCTCTCTCTATGAGATCCTCATCAATCTGGTCCACTTTGGTCTGGGAGCTTTTCACTATATCTGGCACGTCATCAATCTGTTCATATCCAGGGAGAGAAGGAAATGTAAGAATTTGTTGTGCAAACATGTATTGCCACATTCATTAGATAAGACAAGATAAGACAAGATAAGACAAGATTGGATAAGACAAGACAAGATAAGACAAGAAAAGTTAAGACAAGACAAAACAAGACATGATAAGATAAGACAAGATAAGACTAGATGAGACAAGACAAGATAAGATAAGCCATGACAAGATAAAACAAGACAAGACAGGATTAAATAGACAAGACGGGATTAAATAGACAAGACAAGACAAAACAAGATAAGACTAGACAAAACAAGATAAGACAAGACAAGATTGGATAAGACAAGACAAGATAAGACAAGACATGACATGATAAGATAAGACAAGATATGACTAGATAAGATGAGACAAGATAAGACAAGACAAGATAAGCAACAACAAGATATGCAAGACAAGACAGGATTAGATAAGACAAGATAAGCCACGACAAGATAAGATATACTCTATTTGTTCTCAAAACAAACTTGCATTCACAGTTGATAAGACACAGTATACATACACGATAAATTCACATTTACATGAATAAAAACAAAAATATCACGAATAGGATCAGAACAAGAAAGACTCAAGAAACTTTGCCACACCTTGATAAGGCATATTGCTGGGCATAAAATATATACAAGGTGGCCAAACACAGGCAAACCTATTACATATTTTAAAACATATTACATTTAAATGTTTTTTTTTACAGTCTCATTAGTTTACCACTGTCTATTTCCATTTAACAAAGTTCAGTCTTGTAAATGTTCAAAATGATTTTGAAGTGGTTCAGAAGAATGGTTGGATATTTTTGATCTAAACAAATGATTTAGCAACTGTTAGCCCACTTCTGGCCTACCCTGTGTACCCCCAATGGACTTGCTCTGAATCTCCACAAGGCTGGAGGCTTAGCCTAATGATAGCTGTTATCAAATGGTCAGTAACCTTGCAAAATATTTAGGTTTTTTTTTCAATTAAAATGCCTGGGAAATTTACTTCAGTTCTCTTCTTGCTGATAATTTCAGTAATTACAGGTATAAAAATTATCCATTTTGGATGACTTGTGCATAGCCCAGTGTGTTTCACCACATAAAATCACAGAAATTTAGAACCTCTTATTACGTAATGACCCACAAAATGAAACGGTCAAAGTGTCCACTATCACTATGCATGAATAATTATTGTACGATTCAACGTGTTGTTAAATTTTCATTGGATTCACACAAATTTTTTGGAAAGCACAGAACTGATCTACTGTGGGTGTGTGATTTAATGATTTATGTCGTAGACAACATCAGCATGTGTCGCTTAATGTGATACCAGTTTGTGAATAATGAAAAGGTGTCAATATGTCTCAATGGGTGAGACATCACGTGAATTATGAATTGTCAACCTATGAATGACGGTATATATGGTATATCTACATGAACTAGGAAAAGCACCACGTCAGTGCTAACATGAATGGTCATGGAAACTTCAGCCGTCATATACCATAGCATGACTGATATGAATGAAAAACAAAAAAAAAAAAAAAGATAAGAATAATGCTCTGGACAATGGATGACATGCAACAACAGACAAAACTGCTAAACTATCTCACAAGTGCCTAATGAGAAAAATGTTACACTAGACATAAGAAAAAAATAACAATAATAATAACAACAAGAACATAAACAAACAAACAAACATACAAACAGGACTGTGGAATCAATGAATGAGGTATTTCAAGATCGATCACATGACCGAGGAAATATTGCTCACATATGACATTGTTTATGTCTTGTGCCTAGGGTGAATAAGTTGGAAGTCACGCTGGGTGATTAAGATCTATGGCCGTAGCTATGTTCTGACTCAGATACCAGAATTTTCCTTTTTTCCAGGTTCAAAAAGGTTAAGTTTTCGTCTTGTGAAAACAAAAAAAATTTTGGTACCTTAGTTGGCTAATAGTTATAAATGGCTAAAAAACGGCCGTAGATCACAATCACCTGGTGCGACTTCTGATTCATTTGCCCTGGGTGCAAGAGATATGGTGTGACATGTCTGAAAGCTTATCATTCGCCACGACTTGACTGCCATACGCAGAGCATGTAAACAAATCAGCATGTGAGTGAAAATCCTCGGTCATGTGACTTGTCTTGAAATATCTCATTGGTAGATATGCAGTTGGTACATGAATGTGAGACATCAATATGTGCATTAAATGCCCTGAGTAATTAACAAGGCTAGAATGAAAAAAATGACAACAAAAAGCCCTGACAAAGATTACATTTCCTTGTCGGATGTCCTGATATTTCACTTTGATTGCAGCCAGGCTTACATGCAAACGAAACAAAACAGTAGTCATATGATGCAAACTCAAAGTTATCTAACTACTGTTCCTCATATAGAACATAATAAAACACATCTGCACAGAGTTTTAATGTGAATTTTTTGTGCAGTTAAAGAATATTTTTGCTGCTCCCAGCACTAAAATCTGGTCCTGAAACTGGCCATCAATCCTGTCACTTTTCTTATTTCAATGGTGATGGGAAGTCCATGGGAGAAAAAAAAAATTAATAATCTGAAAATCATATGTCTTGCACCCAGGGCAAATGAGTTGGAAGTCACGTCAGGTGATTAAAAACATACTTATTCACCAAGCACCTGTCTGAGTAATGTTTTCAAGCTTTTCCCGTTTGTCAGTCATGTCTACAAACTGACAAATGTGTTTGAGTTGTATTATGTGATTATGTATGTGAGCA
>JBCEWB010471105.1:0-19567 GCA_039654565.1 Peronia peronii | reverse complement strand
TCTGGCTGTGTAGTACGTAACACTGTGGTCCTATCTGGCTGTGTTGTAAGTGACACTGTGGTCCTATCTGGCTGTGTAGTAAGTAAAACTGTGGTCCTATCTGGCTGTGTAGTAAGTAAAACTGTGGTCCTGTCTGGCTGTGTAGTAAGTAACACTGTGGTCCTATCTGGCTGTGTTGTAAGTAACACTGTGGTCCTATCTGGCTGTGTAGTACGTAACACTGTGGTCCTATCTGGCTGTGTTGTAAGTGACACTGTGGTCCTATCTGGCTGTGTAGTAAGTAAAACCTGCGGTCCTGTCTGGCTGTGTAGTAAGTAACACTGTGGTCCTATCTGGCTGTGTAGTAAGTAACACTGTGGTCCTATCTGGCTGTGTAGTACGTAACACTGTGGTCCTATCTGGCTGTGTTGTAAGTGACATTGTGGTCCTATCTGGCTGTGTTGTAAGTGACACTGTGGTCCTATCTGGCTGTGTAGTAAGTGACACTGTGGTCCTGTCTGGCTGTGTAGTATGTAACACTGTGGTCCTATCTGGCTGTGTAGTAAGTAACAGTAGCACTATAGTCCTATGTAGCTGTGTAGTACGTAACAGTAACACTGTGGTCCTGTCTGGCTGTGCAATGAGTTACATTCGACTGGCTAATGAAACCTCAGTGCTCAAACTGTTACCCTGATCTATACTCCTGATAACAATCCTTGTGGCTACATTTGATAGTAGCCATTGTAGAGCTAATAGCAGTGTCGGTGATAGCAGTGACAGGATGCCGTGGGTAACAGTCACAGTAACAGCCCAGAAGTACGACTGGTACTCGGTAAGAGGGAGGAGAATGTCTGTCATCATATTTCTGTCCTGTCCTAATTGAGGAAGGGCCGAACAGGCTCAAAGAACCTTGGCACAAAGTTATTATCTCTCCCGATCCATTGTTTATTTCAGATGGTTAACCCATTGAACCCTACAGCCCGGTACACGGGGCAGATTTTCCAGTGTCAAATATCCCACAGCCCGGTAGACGGAGCTGACACACATGTCCACTACAGTTAAAAATAGATCTGATAGGTCGCTTTGAGACAAGGACATTTAGGACTACGGTGATTACAAATGTCTATGACCATGATCGCGTTTGAGGCTTGTGTTTACAAAAGAACTGAACATGAAACGAAAAATGTGCGTTCTCGGCCCAGAAGGCCAGGGGCACATGTTTTTCAGGTACTGGTGACCAGAGTTCAAAGGGTTAACTAGTGATCAGTTGACAGGCAGTCGCTTGATATTCATGTGAAATAACCATCACAATCACAATAATGATCATAGTTTTTCACTAGTTTTTTTTTTCTTTACCCTCCCTGAAGAAGATCCAACTAAGTTCAAAAATTTGGAAATGTTTGTTTTGTTATTTTTTCTGATACATTTTTTCTTTATTTTTAAAATTTATTTATTATTTACTTTCTATTTTTTCATTTTCCATTTCCATTTGTTTATGCATTTATTCGTTTATGTATTTTTTTTTTCATTTGTTTTCATTTTATGAAATATCTAAATACCAGTTGACGGTCTTTGTGTAGACACTTCTACTAAATAATGTGTGTCACTTATCACAGTTATAGTATAGTTACAGTCCGTAGGCAGTACAGTGGTAGCAATCGTAGTAGTGATAATTGTTATTATTGCCAATTTATTTTCATCGTTATTGTTGCTGTTGTTTATTGCTGTTTATGATGTTGCTGATCTTGAGCCATTGCGGAGGTGAGCAGCTGTGTTTGATAGTTGGTTTGTCCTCTCTCTCTCCGACAGTGAATTACCTATTTGTGGAGTGCTTGGAGAGATATGCTGACCTTGACAAAGTCTTCACTCTTCCGCTCAGCATCCAGTACCCCACAGGCCAAGCCACAGTGAGTTCTCCCCTTCCTGTCATGTCCCACACCGTTCGTGTCAGTCTGACGTCAGGATGTTGTCAATGTGCTCTGTCTGTGAACTGTTAGTACCGGTGTAACTACCGCCCACAGCCGACGGCCCAGGTGTTGGACACTTTTTTCTAGAACAGATTTGTCTAAAACAGATTTGTCCATAAGAACCAAGAGCTGCTCGTGCTTTGGCAGATCTCGGTAGAGAGTTGTTATCTAGACATGTCTCTTAATGCTGGGCCTCAATCTCTTTTCCCCCCTCCTCCCTCCCTCTCTCTATCTCTTTCTAACTCACTCACCATCACTCTCACCTGAACTGGCCCAATTCTGTCTGATCCATTGTGACATGTGGCATGGTCAGTTTGACATCAATGTCATCCTCTCACTGTTCTCCGTTGTCATTCCCGCTATCTGTCTCAACTCTCACCTCAGTCACAGAATCACACACACACGTCTATGGTACGTGGTCTCCGTCGAAGAGCCAGGTCGTCGGGAGACACAAAAAGTGGGGTCTTAGGTGGACGGGGTTTTAGGTAGATTGAAAAGTTACAGAACCATCTGATTATTGACCTGACTGCTCGAATGATTTGATGGTTACCATTAGTCAAAGTTTTATTTGTGCCAATAAGAATGACTTTTTCCCTTGTGTGTGTACATTTTGTAATTAGATCTAACTATTCTAAATTTTTCTTCGTGTATGATTTCATCAGTTATGCCCACTGAATGAGTCTTCACATAGTGGTATTACTGTCAAATGAAAACATGGTATTGCGATGTTATCCTGCCGATAATGACATGAATGACTCAAGTTTTTAAAAAAGACCAATCAAAGTAGGAAAACAACTGACCAGTCAGGAGGCTGAACTTATTCCTCCTTATACACAGAGCCAATCACAGGTGCTGTATCACATATCGTCAGAGAAAGAAATGCTTGTATGGGTTAGTCAACACATTTTGGTCAGATTATGCAGTCATACGTCAACTATCACTTTCCCCACTTCGTATTCATTCTCTCCATCCCCATCCCCATTTTACTGCACATCTAGCACTGTACGAGTCTCTCAGGTGGACAGTATGATGTGAAATTACATCGTAAGTACTTGCGTGTCTTGGCCCAACACTGGGCTCTTAGGCAGATTTTTTATTTGGCAGCGGGTTCTTAGAGGGATAAATTATAGAGAAAAAATTCTGTTGCGTAGCAGAGATGAACTCTTAGGTGGAGACCACTGTATCCATATTTTCCCATTGCTAATCAATTTTCTTACGCAACCTTATGCTGTTCCATCTTTCTCTCATGCTGTTCCATTTTTCTCTCATGCTGTTCCATCTTTCTCTCATGCTGTTCCATCTTTCTCTCATGCTGTTTCATCTTTCGCTCATGCTGTTCCATCTTTCTCTCATCCTCCCCAGAAGTCCACATTTCTCACCATAGCCCAGGACCTGTGCAGGCGAATGGTCAAACTCTTCATGCCAGACCAGCTGGGACTGCGGCCCGTCCATGGTTAGTAGGTTCCACATCGAGATGTTGTGATGGCATTTCAGTTGAATCAGACTGTAATATAACAGATATCAGTAGAGCTTGTCGAACTGTCAGACAAATATTTCTCTAATGTTTTTTGTTCAAGTTCAGGAAATGTCAGTCTAAAGTTCGAAGTGCAAATATAAGATGTGTACAATCTTGCTGTGCTGTAGGTCATTTAGAAAATAATTTAACAAAAGTATTATTTTTGCAAGTAATGAGTTTCTTCACACTTGTAGAGATAACATAAAACTGTAAATGTGAGTCAGTTATTTTTTGTGTTTGTTTTTTTCATCGCTCCTGTTTGGCCCAGTGCGAGATGTCCTATCTTGTGTTGTTTGAGAACAGGTGTCCCATTTTAGTTCTTTGTAGGCGGATAATCCCACCTGGCTTATCAGCTGTTGACTGAATCTTGAGTCTGTGTGGGAGGGCAAGGGCTCACATAATGTCTGGTCAATTTACCTTGACCTTTTCACATCATCTCGCACCCTCAGGGCGTGGGCCATCTTACAACCGATTGATACACTGCGCACCTGTGAGGCGTGGCTAGTTCCACACACCTTTAGGTCACCCCGCACCTCTCGAGCGAGGGTGTAGTTTTGTTCTTTGTTTTCTACTCTGAATCAGCTTTTCAGTGATATCAAACTTTATTCCGTAGCCTTGTCAGATGATTCTCTAGGAACTTTCAAAAAACACCCACAAATTAGTGCGTATACACGGAATAGCCACCATGAAATAGGAACATTCAGTGGGAAAAACGAGAGCCGTGACCGTCATGATGGGAAAAGGTTAAAGTATTTAATGGTCACCAGTTTCAAAGTGGAGTGCCAAAGCATTCTGTTCGTGCTGCCCATTGAGGTGGTGCAAGGCATGAAGGAGTGATACAGTGTACAGATATTAGAGTTGATAGCAATCTATGGGCACTGAGCATGGAGGTCCACATCCCTGGTCCTTACAAATGTCTCGCACCCAGGGCAAATGAGTCGGTAGTCATGCCGGGCGATGTCGAGTTACAGCCATTTTTAACTATTTTCCTACTCAGATACCAAATTTTTCTTTTTTTCAAGTTAAAGTTTTGTTTCGTAAAAAAAAGAAAAATGTTGGTATCCGAGTCGGAAAATATTTAAAAACGGGCATAGATTGAAATCGCTCAGCGCGACTTCCGATCCATTTGCCCTGGGTGCAAGACAAATGCTTGTGAAGAACTGATGACATAAAAGTGATGTCAGATGACATTTCACACTCAGTGGTTTCCTGAATGTTCATCTCTACATTGTCCTGTGGCTCCCCAGGCAGACATGTCAAATATGCCAACGATTCGGACTGGGATCACATGGTTCTCTTCTACGAGTACTTCAATGCTGAGACGGGGGAGGGCTGTGGGGGCAGGTGAGTCATCCCACACATGTCAGTCTGACCCAGAGCTTCATCTGAGCAGGTCACACGTTACTTCAGAGATCAGATGTTGCTGAGTCGTTACTGTTATTATTGACAATATTGTTTTGTTTGTTGCTCTTTGAATCATTTCGACAACCATATGACCAACAACAACAAAAATCTCACTATTTGTAGTCCTGACAAACCCACAATGTACTTTTGTGTTATAGAAGTTGTGAACTAAAATACCTTGCCATGACTTGACTGATTCACTCCCTAGATAAATAGATAATCTAACGAAATCATAGCTTGAAGGCATTTTTTTTCCCCTTTCCACTATATCTATCAGTTATTAGAACTACAAGCTGGTCCTTTATCATAAGACAGTTACCGACAAACAACAGTGATCTGTAAGTGATGGGGCTGGACTGATGAGATTGGAAACGGTGGTTGATGTTGTACTGGAGAATTTAGACTGAAGTTGCTCAGTGTTAGGCTGATCGGAGGGAAAGAACTGGTGAATGTGAGCTTGTAGGGCACAGATTTGACTGACAGATTTGCCTGACAGATTTAACTGACAGATTTGCCTGACAGATTTAACTGAGTATTTCCTGGTGGAATGAGAAAGACGGTAAGGAAAACTTGCATTTCCCGTGTATTTTTGAAACAGTGTTATGAGAACACTGGCTGGTGAACAAAATTCTATTTTTGTCTTGCGACCAGGGCAAATGAGTCGGAAGTCATGCTGGACGATAAAGATCCACGGCCGTTTTCGATCGTTTTTAACTACTTTCCGACCAAGATACTCAATTTTTTTTTTGTTTTCACAAAATGACAATTTAACCTTTTTTAACCTGAAAAAAAGAAAAATTTTGATATCATAGTGGGAAAATAGTAAGAAATGGTAAAAAACAACTGTAACTCGGAATCACCTGGTGCGACTTCCGACTCATTTGCCCTGGATGCAAGACATAGATTGTACATCAGGAAGAAAATCTCTGCCACAATGCTAGAGGTGTCAAACTAGACTTGGGCTGTTATGTTGTTTCATACAAACTTGAGTGGGAGTGTTTCTTATAGAGCAGCAAAATCTACAATCTGTGACTGTATGTGGGATGTATTTGACTATATGTGGGACGTATTTGACTATATGTGGGACATATTTGACTATATGTGGGACGTATTTGACTATATAAGGGACGTATTTGACTATATGTGGGACGTATTTGACAACAAGTATGTTTGTTTGTGTGAGCAACTGTCGGCATACCAAACAATTCAGACGTTAGAAAAACTTGGGGCACACAGGTCCAGTTTTGTGATGTAGTATGACATGATGTCCCTCACTGTATGATGTTTGATGTCCCTCGCTGTATGATGTTTGATGTCCCTCGCTGTATGATGTCCCTCGCTGTATGTTTGTGTTTATATGCTGTCATTTCAGCCACCAGACTGGCTGGTCCGCACTGGTGTTAGAATTTATCCACAAGTTACATGGAACCCCGCGAGCATCAATGTCCTAACCCACCCGAGTCAGCGGGACCTCTGTTAGCGAAGACATCATCTCCAATGTATTCTGTGGGCTTCCCACCATGCCGCAACTCAGAGCTCTTCTGTGCAGGAGTTTGGAAAATTGCTGACGTTTTTTTAAAAACTAATTTTCTTTTCAGTTTCCTGCACAAAAGTTTTGCAATTAGTCAGTAGCCCACATACTTGAAATATATCACATTAATGTAGACACAGATTCTACTTGTACATAAAACTTGTAGTTAGGACGATTGAATTCTGGGATGACAATCAGTGAAGATCTGCAGGTTTTATGTCCGTATCTGTTACTTCTCGTGACAGTGAGATATTCATGCTTGTAACACTGTCAATGCCATAGAAAAGCTGTCAGTGCTTACGTTGTCTGACTGTGAACTGGAGTCTGTATGCAAGTAAAAATGTTTCATATGCTCATATTGAGGTTTGATATCTTGACTGAATTACCTGATCAGTGCCATACGCTCACCAGTTGTGTGTCAGCTGGATTCTGTGGGGAAGGACTGAGATTCACTCACTTCAGGGGGTGCTCGGGTGAAATTTGAACTTCTTTCATATTTGGCCTCAGCCATCTGAAACATCTCTGGTATGAACTGATCATTCACTGAGACCTTATTTCACTCATAAAAATTTCAATGTATTGCTTGTTGCCATGGCAACGGCGGCCATCTTGAAAAATAAATAACTAATTAAGATTCTTAAAATTTACAAAACCAATAAAGCTATTTACTTTCTGTATATGAATATTGAAAGGTGAGATCAATGTGGAGGAACTAGGCTGGGTTTTATTTGTCTGTGATGGATGAACTAGATACAGGAAGGTTCTAAAACTGTGGGTGACACAAAAAGAACAACCCACATTAAAAGAATAAACAATTTCTGCTTTCCTAGTGTGAAAAACATCAAACTAACTAGCCCATTACCTAAACATATGAATAGTCTATCAATGTACCAAATCTGATGTCTATATGACAATAAACAGCCGAGATTTTAAGATTTATTTTTAGTGAAGCTCAGTTAACAGAAAAACAAGCATGAGAAAATTGGCAATACATTATATACAGATATATACAAAATAACACAAAATATATACATTTAAATACATTTTTCAGGCTGAAACCGGTGGAATTGAATTTTGGCACTTGGTATTCTCGACCTAGACATAATCAACTATGCAAATTCATTGAAATCCCAAAATTGATAATTTAACCCTTTATTGGTGAAAACCTCACCTGAGCATCCCCTTAAAGTAAATTCCTAGAGGCTGGGGAGATGGTCACAATATTGTTATGTTAGGGTAATGTTCATGTAAGTATTCATGTATAGTTGAACATCTCATAAAATGTTTACAGTTCATAGACTTGCCATTTAGAGGTTTTAGAATGGTTGTTTAGAATAAAATGGTAAAATTTTGGCACAAGTGATCATGTGTTACTGCAGTTACAGTGTCACATATTTACCTTTTTTTTTTCTTATTATCATCTTTAGCATCTAAAAGGATTTTCACAGTATCCAACAAAAATGCTATCGACTTTTATTCCTGAGATTTTTCCGTTACTGAATCTGTGACAATAGGATTTTGAGCCACCAAAAGTGCAATGCAGTACAGCTTGTTATGATTGTCATGCCGTTACTAATTTCCAATGTAGTATTCTTTCTTTAATAGGAGCTGATGTAGGGCACATTAGTGAATGAATTGAATTTGTCTACTTTAAAATACTGTCATTTGTCAGAGACAATTCTTCTAGTCATGGGCTTTAATTTGCTGTTCTCACATTAGTTTGCTCTCCTTTAGCCAGTTCAATTTCATTTTCCATCTGTAATTTTTTTTCTGTGTATTTTTTTCATTTTCATTTCATTTATTTGTTTATACATCCTTTATTTATAGTTCTTGTGTTTTCACTTTGCTTTTTTTTTTTTACCAAATTAGTTTGATAGACCCAGCCTACGTATTTGTATTTTTCCTTTTAGAAAGGTACCAATGTAATGTATCTGTCATGCCAAAATTGGACACAGAAACCACACAGACTTCCAAGGTCAGAGGAAGAACATTGTCAAATGTTGCCATTTTGACTTTTTAGTATATATATATGTGAATCTTTTATGTTTATTTTTTTTTTTTTTTTAGGCGTAGATATTAATCTTATTGTTTTTTTTGGGGGGGTTTTTTTTTAGGTGCAAATTATGGTCAATAAGTAATTATTATACCGTTGCAAAGCTACACAGGCATCTGTTGTTCTGTCTGCAAACTACCTAAAACTTGTTATGAATTAAATAAAATGTGATTGAAAACACACTTGTTTTGTTTAATTTTTCAGTTACTTGAGAAGAGTAGTTTCCCATCACACACATTATGTTCATTTTTGTTTGTTTTTGAATGAATTTTATAGATACAAGTAATTTGGTACGTTGTCAAAGACTAGTCAAAAGCTGACGAAGGAAATACTTGTACATATTTGAACAATTTATAGTGAAAGTAATGATTGGATTGAATAGAGTCCTGAGGAAGAACAATACATTAAAGCCTTCTTTTACATATATTTCTCCTCTATTCACGGAGGCAATTTTCTCCCCAAAATTGATAACATGATTATTAAACTTCTATCACATCTGTGAGAACCTGAAAACTTAAAAGATCTTGTGATTGAAATCAAAATTTAAAACATAACTCGAGAATTCAAGATGAGATTAAGATCAGATAAGATGGAATTTATTAAATTTGTCCTCAAAAAGAAATTCTATTCCGAGTTCTTGAGAGGATACATTCACACTTACATCAGGACAAAAATACACTGTACCAGCACGAGTAGCATCAGAACAAGGCAGACTCAGTACACATTGCCTCAGCTTGGATTGATGAGCGTACTGCTGATGGCAGACGATTTCTTTAACACGCAGTATATGCTTAACATCTCATGCAAAGACCATGTCACCAATGAAGAAGTGAAAAGACGCATTAGAAATGTAATCGGGCCCTACACCGATCTTCTATCATTGGTCAAGTAACGCAACTTGAAATGGTATGGCCATGTTATCCGTTCCTCAGGCCTTGCTAAAACCATCCTACAAGGCACTGTGCAGAGAGGACGAAGGAGAGGCATCGAGATAACCACCAGGAAGGAGGTTGAAAGACGAAACAAACAAAGTTGAAGAAGGAGAGGCAGACAGAAGAAAAGATGGGAGGACAACATCCGAGAATGGGCAGCCATGGAGCTGCGGGATACACTGAGGAAAGCAGAGAGCCGGGAGGAGTGGAGTAGATTCGTTGTCAATGTCATATGTCAGGGGCGACCCAGCGGATGACAAATCTACATGGGCATGATGGTGATGATGATGATTAGGGCCCAGATAGAAGCAGGAGACACTGACGCACGCTCTCATCTTCCAAGGAAACATACAAGGCAAGTGGCAATTTAACCAGTACTATTCTCTGTTTACATTCGGATATCTGTTGCAACCCAGGTGCCCTTAGGGAAAGTGCGTAGGCCTAAATTAAATTGACTTTACCAAGGATAAAATATCGGGCCCCGTCAGAATTCGAACTCATGAATTTCTAATCTCGAGCCTGAACATTAGGCCATAAAAATCATAAAATTAAAAACAAAAGCAATGATATTGACAATAATAGCTTAAATAGTGATAATATTAAATAAGTGAATGAAAGAGCTAACAAAGAGAGCGAAAAAAATTCATATGCGGACAAAATTGTCAATCAGTCATCAATCAGCCAATCAATAAACGAAGCCCTGATCTAGGAGAAGAGAAAACTGCCGTGTTACTAGAAATATTAGTGTAAAAAGTACAATTAAAGGCTTAAATAAAACATGCACATGTATAATTACACACCAACAACAATCTATATAAAATGTATTTATAGGCCTACACACTTCACGTTCTTATGGGCACACAGCAAGCTTATTTCAGATGTCATCTCCTTCGCTTGGTCCGGGTGGGTGGTCAACTTTAGTCATGCCTTTGCATTTCTGTTTGCTTTCTATACAATAAGGGGAAAGTAAGGGGGAGAAGGGGGGGGGAGGGGGGGCATGATCAGTAATGATAATAGTATAGAACATTTATCTACCCCCCCCCCCTTTTTTTTTTTTTCCTACGGCGTCAATGTACAAACTCTCAACGCTTTGCAGTCCAATATTCTCCCAATCGAGTAGGGAAACGTTTGTAATAAGACAAAATTTAATGATTGGACCAGCCAGAATTCGAACCCTACTTTTAGATCCCAAGTCAGACGACCCAACCGATGGCACACGCAAAACGATAATTAAAAATACAGGCAGAAAATGTGACGGGCAAAGGGGGGGGGAGGGGAGAGAGGGAGGGTTTCAGTCAAAGTGAATTTGAAACCTATACTTTCGTGTTTATTTTTCAAAATTCTGCATGGATGATTGTGAGTATATACGTTGTATTATATCCTAGTAAATCTATGTCTCATCAACACTGTGAATGGAATTTCCTTTTGAGGAGAAATAACGTTCTATTCTATTCTAATCTATTCTATTCTCGTCCCTTCTTTTTCTCGTCTTCTTTACTCTTCCCTTCTTTTCTTAGCCTCTTTTCTTGCTCTCCTCTTCAGTTTTCTTTTCTCTTCTGTCCTCTTCTCCCTTCTCTTTTCCTGTGTCTTCTCTTCAATCTTTTTTTCCTTCTCCTTTTCTTGCTTTTCTCTTCTCTTCTGTCTCCTTTTTTCTTCTATTATCTTGTAATTTCTTCTCTTCTTGTCTTCTCTTCCCTTTACACCATTTCATTGACGTAGTGATTTTCAAATGCCCACTTATATGTCTATGAACAGGCCTACATGAAGTGGTTTTGAATTTACAAGCAGCTGCTGTGCCTAGTTGAGTTGACTACACACAGACTTCACTTGATTTCACAAGCAAAATGGCGACTTCCAGCAACATGGATGTAGATGACAGCGATCAGCCACAAGAATCAGGGTCTACGCCTACAATTCCAGGATACTCGGATATCAACGAATTTTCTCAGGTTTACATAAAATACATACTATTTTACTAGACTAATTTTTTTTTTTGGTGATTCATCCAGACCTAGTCTAGTTCGAGAGAGTCTAGATGTAGATCTAGACTTTCCTGCTTTCCTGATCTAGGACTAGATCTAGACTCTAGATCTAGTAGCTAGCTATTTGCTATTGATTGGGTCTGATTTAGATCTAGATTCTAGATTTCTCTAGATTTGGGGCTGAGGCTAAAGTGTGTTTTTCAGGAACAACAGTTTTAAATTAATGTTATTGACACCGGAGCAGCCTGGAACAGATCTAGATCTAATCTCTAGGGCCCAGAGTCGACTTACTGGTGTCTGACCACCGCCCCAGTCCGATCACTTGCACTTTCGTTTGCCCATATGGTAAATATATGACTTTTTTCACACCCACCAACCTGTTATCCCTGTAGAGTAGAGCATCCATTTTTGGACAATACCGCAGTGTTGCAGTCCCTCCGGCAACCTGGCACATATCAATTACTGTAAAGTGAACCAGTGCCTACATTGATACTGCGATGATTGCCTCGGCGGTATGCACAGCGGAGGGTCCCAGCAGGTCAGGGCCAGGGGTTGGTCTAGTTCATTTTACAGTAATCGATATGTGCCAGGTCGCCGGAGGGACCGCAACACTGCGGTATTACCTATTTTTGTCCACGCAAGCACGGGGTCAGTGACCACAGTGACATTGATTATCAATAGAATGATCTTGATTGACCATTAGTGGAGAAAATCCACCATTTTGTTTAAAGTTGGTAGTTCCAACTTCCGGTTACCATAACTGACAGGTTGTATTTTGGCATTCTTTTTTGGGAAACTGACATAGTGAAAATGTTGTTTGGTCATCCATATTGTTACTTATCACACACAGTCAGCAGCACGCCAAAAAACCCCAAAACAGCACCAAAAAAATGTTCAGAAGGAAGAACTGGTCAGCTGAAAACCACTGGTTGGATATCGGCAAGGCCATGGTCGGACTCAGGCAAGGGTGGTCGGACAGAGGCAAATTTGGTTACATCGGTTGACATGGAATTTGACCTTTTTACGACCAGCTTTACAACGTTCGGTCATTTGCGATTCTTAATAAAGATGTTTCTGCATCCTTTCCACAGTTGGAAACAATAGTGGCGGTGCCCGTAGCGCTGTGAGAGCGGTCATTTTGCGAAATGTGCTTTAAGTGATCGGAAACCGTTATGTCGACTCTTGATCTAGATTCGGCATTCCTCTTTTTCGTGATCCTGGCTAGGCTAGCCTACCTCTGCAACAGGTTGCAGCTTGGAATTGGCTGGAAATGGCACATGTATTACTGCCTTTCAGTTATATAAGGGCATGATTATGATTACTAATTTAAGTCTAATCAAACACTGATGTGTTGTTGTTTGATTGTAGTAGTTGGGTCAGGATTAGGGCTAGGGTCCTTCTAACAGACTTATACTCCTACATAATTGAAAGGCAGTAATCGATTTGATAGAATGTGTCATTTCAACTTCTTTAGATCCAGATCGGAACCTAAAATACTGAGGGCGAGATAGATCTAACTGTATTAATCCTCAGATGTTGTCCAACAGCTTTTTCTTACAAAAAAAATGACACACAGAATGTTGTGAGCTATCCCACGTATCTTTATGAAAAAAGCCTATGCTTATTTCAATGGTTTTGTTTTCGATTTGCATGTCCTTATTGTATTTTTCAATGTTTGTTGATAATTAGGAATATCAAAAGTATAATTCAAATTGAATATGGTTTTGAGACAAATCATTATTTCTAGTGTTGATTGGAAGCTAACTGAGTGTTTCAGACACTGGCCCAGTTACATTTTCCTTTAGATGCTGGACATATGAGGAAACAAGTTTGAAGCAGTGGCCTTTTTTTTATAACCATGTAACGACATACATTCAAGATATTAAGAGCATGGACTTTTTCCTAGACCAGATGATCATATGACTCCCCTTGTTTATTGCGATCGGTATGTGTCAGTCAAGGTTCACAGAAAAAATGAACAAAAAATAATGTTCAAAGTATTGAATGAAACAAGTACTGTTTCACAAAACAGCGTTCTAAATTTGTGTTTTTTGTGTTCAAAATTTTCTGGCAGTGCCAAATGTTCATGCTGTCAAAATTTTAATATGAGTAATTTAAAGGGCTCATGAGAAACTGTATGTATGTAATTCGTTACAGAATGACGTTCAAGTGATTTTCTATGTCTTTCTTGTCCACTGCTTCATCTTTTTCACATTCCACTCATTATTACTACAGAAAACCCTGAAAGCCGTCCTGATGGCAACACGAAGCTCCAATGATTTACCTCTTGGGGATGATTTTGACTTTTATTCAACCTTCAGATCTGTCAGAGATGTATTAGACATTGAGGGAAGAAGGATACTGTCTTTGTAAGTGCTTAGTTTAACAGCATTTTTTTATAGCTAACTATGTAGCATAACATAGTTTAATGCTCATCATCTGCTCTGCAGTTTATTTGTCATTTGACCATATATGGAAACTTGTAAAAAGGTAATAAATTTCATGGAAATATTATAAATAAAAGGTTTAATCGTACTAGCCATCTTTCATCTTGGCTTTTCCATTGTTTTTTTTTCCATGTCAGATTCAATCTTGTTTTGGGAGAATTAAAGAATTTGTAGGGGCTATTGTGGCCACATGGCCAAAAGACTATTGAGGCCGTAAATTGGCCTCATAATTTTATTTTTTCTACACAGGCAAGTAACAGTTGACTTGTGAACAGTGTTCACCACACACCTTTTTTAGTAACGAGATGAATCTGGCTAAAAATGCTCACCTGGCCCAAACCAAAATAAACTTTCCACATGGCCGAAATAGTCACCCCATAAAGAATTTGGTCATTTTATCACATGATGTAGAGATGTTTGTCACATTCTGAAAACAATGAGTGTCAGTCATTACATTATAAATTGTATCAATATCTGCATTCATCAAATTCCTTGCTGCTGGAGCTTCATCTGCAGTAGGTAAATTTTATTTTGCTTAGGGTAGGATACATAGTAAAGAAAAATATTTTGTCACATAAATTATATATTAATAGCAACATAGAATTCAGAGCAAGATTATGCCTAATCTTTCTCGCAGGCTGCAAAGACTTCTCCGTTATGAAAATGTGAAAGGGAATTTGCATCATGGTGATACTGTTGAACTTGAGGATCAGTTTGATGTGCTCATGGATGCTAATGATCAGATACTAGAGAGAGCGGTATGTAGTAAATAACTTTTATGATGATCATTTGATCATTTGTTATTGTGTTTGTTGGTTCTGTGTATGATGAACTAATTAGTAGGGTAATCATTAAATACAGAATTTCATCATAGCATGAATATGGATTTCAAGAAGTTTACAGTTAGAGAAAATCTGTTGATAATTGAAAACAAGTATTTTTTTCTGTAGATTTAATTTTGGCAAGCGACATTTGTGGATCATGCTAGGTGCAGCCAGAAAAAAAAGATCAACATCAGCAGGTTTTATGCTAATTGCTACGTGCATCTTTTCAAAAAATGTCCAGTTAACAAAAAGCTTATTCAGAAATTTAATAAATATTAACTCTTGAAAAAAAAAAAAAGCAAACCAAAATGTGACTCCATAAACTCTTTCTAGACTTATCACCAAGACAACGGTAAGAAAGAAGCACCAATCGCAGGCATACCACTGTTACATTGGTAAACAAATTTTGTTTCATTTTTGTGGTGGTCCTTGATTCATAGCAACTGTATTCACGATGAAAACTCAAAGGGTATATTTTGTGTCTATTTGCATTACTTTTTCAGTTTCCTTTAATTTGATATAAAACATGTTACACTTATAATGATAATTGTGATTTTATGACACTTTTTTGTGGAACATTAGTTGGTCAATATCACTGAGAAAATTAATTACATTTGAACCCCAGAAAATCTTACGTCTCAAAAGAGTTAATTGTGGTCTTAAGAGAGACATCTGGTCATTAATGCATTTTCATTTGGTGGAAAGGTGGTGCAGAGCATATCCACTTTGAAGACATATGCAGACAATAGCAGCATATGAAAATATAATAATAATAATAATAAAGGGCATCTATATAGCGCCTCACCCCTGGAGGGCTCGAAGCGCTTCACAGAACCAAAATGTTGAACAGCCACACACGAGATATGCCTCAAAACAAACAAGGGCAACAACATATGTACCAATTTATAACACGGTATACAGACATGATTCGAGACATGCTCACATACATAATCATGTAATACAGCTCAAACACATTTGTAAGTTTGTAGACATGACTGATAAACAGGAAAAGCCTGAAAACATTACTCAGACTGATGCTTGGTGAACAAGTATGTTTTTAACTGTTGTTTAAAAGATTCTAGGTTTGAACAGTTCCGAATGCACGCAGGCAATGCATTCGAGATTAATGGCCCTGCATATGAAAATGAAAAATATATATTTATATATAACAAAGATCGAGAATCCATGGCCTCCATGGGAGATTTTGTAAGCATAGCTCTGTGACTTTAAAGTGTATGGCAGACGTGTGCACCTCGATGTTGATATTTTGATTGATTAAACTGAATGTCACTCAAAGAAAACGTGTATTGAACGCATATATTATTGAACTTACAGTTCGGATCAAGCAACCTTCACGAGTTTATTATTCAATTAGTATCGCATTTTTAGAACAACATCAAAGACAATAAGCCTTTTTTGGGTATGTACATAGAAATACAGATCTATATGCAACAATGTTGTGTGCCAAATTTTATATGGATCCATTCAGCAGTTTTCGAGTTCATAAACCTGTTGTGGGTTTTGTTGCAGGTTTATAGTATAGATATGTCATTGCTTATTAGCATTCCACAATTTTCAGTCTGTCATGGAATGTTTCAGGGTACATTGTTGGATGAAGCCTCAGGGATTCGCAAAGAGGAAACCAAACTGGTCATTGCATCAGCAACAAAAGTCTTAGCCAAGGCAGCCACCAGTTGGAATAAGAAGGTGAATTTGTACATTGATTTTAGCTTTTTAGAATGTGGTGTGTTTTAACAATGAGATACTAGCAATAAAGGTTAACTTAGTAAACAATTCTCATCAACTAAGCAATGTCAGAATTTTTATTGTTTAATGTGTCTGCAGTGATTTATCAGTTAAAGGATTATGTGTAGAACACTGGCGTGAGAGCTACCCATTGTTATTTTAAAAGTTTTATCACAGGTTATTGTTACATTATAAGCATATGTTTTTGACACTGAAGCCTATTGTTTTTAACATCATCTATACTTCCAGTTCCATGTACCTGACTAACGTGTAGAGTAAGTTGTTGGTGGCTAAAAGAACTGTATTTGTACATTAATTTGTGGTTCATTGTTAATTTCCTATTTTCTTTCCATTTAGTTGATAAACAACTCACCAGAAGTTAGTAAATAGTGATGAAAATTACATGTAATTAGTAAACTGACATTGCCACTTCGTTTATTTCATTTCATCACAGGCTCCTTCTGATGTTAGCAAGCCAGCCACAGCTTACAAGTTGATGACAGCTCGCAACATCCAACGACCCCAGATGCGTTTCCGAGACAAGATACACAATAGCAATCTTCCCTTTAAACCACGCTTGCGACACAAACCTCATGCATTGAAGTCACTAGAGGGTGAGGCTTTGGTATTTTTAAGATGTCGCTGCTTTGGTTTTCATAATTATTGTCTAAAATATGCAACAGAAAACCAACAAGTGCGACAGTGTTATCTGCTATTTTTTAGTACAAACATGAACAAGATAATAGGTATCATAGTCCAAATATCATTTGAAAATCTTTGATATTTTCCTTTGCACTTCTTTTATCGAATTTTCATGGTTCATTTGAAGCCAGAATTGTAAGTCTCCATGTTGTAGTATTATGTTTTTCTGTCACTGCAAGAAGATGCCTGTTTACCACTATGTGTGAATGCCTCTTGGACTGAAACAAATAGTTTGTTTGTTTTTTTTATTTATTCAGAGAGCTTAAGATTACCAGATGGTGTCAGTTTAGAGCAGGCGGAGAGGTCTGATTTTGTGTAAGTATCACCTTTTATTCAACTTTTTCTGGGAAGAAAATTATTTGGTGTACAATTATACTTATTTTCCTATAACAGTAGTACCTTTTACGATTCAGGTCATCGAGAGACCAAAAAAGGGGGCTCTTAGACAGATTGCCACTTAGGCAGATTGAATAATTATGTAACAGCTGTCTTGTCTGCTATGACGAGTGATCATTAGAACTAATTACTGATTTCTCTGTGAATAAGAACAGCTTTCTCCCCTCTCTCTCTCTCTCTCTCTCTGTATGTGTGTGAATCAGATCTGACAGTGTCTGACCTTTCTTGGTTTATAATTTCATTAATAATGCCCAGCTTCTTTCAAATGGTGGATATTCCATGTGGCAGTGTCATTATCCTGCCGATAATCGCACGAGTGACCCGTTTAAACTTAGCTAGACCAATCGAAGTAGGAACACAACTGACACAGTAAGGAATGTGAACTCGTTCCCCTATATACACAGAACCAATCATGGACACCGTCCCACATGTTGTCAACAAAGAAATGTATACAAGCTGGTTCATGTGTGGTCTGATTACACAGGCAACATCCCCCATCACTCCCCCGCCCAGGTCTCTTCACCCTCTCCCCATTTTACTGCACATCTAGTGCTGTCTATTTCTCTGAAGTGGACAGTCTGATGTTCCAGCATGTCTGGGTTTTTCAGCAGATTTTTTATTTGGCATCGAGGTCTTAGGCAGGTAAATTATAGAGAAAAAACTCCGGTTTGGCAGCAGAGACAGGTTGTTAGGAGGACCAGGTTTGTAATTGGTGAGTCCTTAGGCAGGACCACTGGGTTGGGCTAACAAGACACAAATGGAGAACAAAATTAAGACATGAATCATTATGAGGAATGGACTGAGGGAAGGGAGGAAGCATGAAAAATTTCAGATTCAGTGGAAAAGTAGTAACACTGGTGTATGTAACACATATTAGACCATTTGCCAAAACGTGGGGAAAATTCTATATCACTAATTGAAACCTCTGGCAAAGTATTAATTTTCATCATTTAAATTTTAAACTCTGCATGTGTATGACAAAATGGATAAGAAATCAGCATGAGCTGTTTTGTAGGATGTGTTGGTCTTTTTGTCTTGTAAATGAGTTAATTGCACAAAATTTCATGTTTATTAAGGAAAAACTCGAGGGTCATCCCAAGCAGACTGTATTTAAGATTAAACCAACCCCAATAAACATGAATTTTAAGTTACAATTTTCTCTAGAGACATTGGGAATATAGTGAATTTTCATAAAATGAATTGGATTTTATGAAGTTTCACGCATTTTTTTACTTAAATGCCTTCAAAATTGAGCGTCTTGTATGTTCGCCGTGTCGTCATTTGCGTCGTACTCCTAAAAAATCAATTTTACCCTTTAAAACTGACGTCATTAGCAATCTTGCCATTTAGAAAGGTAGATTATTCACTTTCAACAAGAGATAAGCGATGAAAAGTGAAATTGATTGGCGCTTCGATGAGTTTCATCGATATCTATTTTTAGTCGCAAATTGTCGTCATTTTGTGACGTACAGGAAACGTGTGCTCATTCCTAGTTTTTAATAAACCGCTCAGCTTTGACCACCGGAAATGATGACTATCGATTCCTTATATCCGTTTCCGCTTTCGTTTTCGCCAAAGAGGGGGCATAGCCGACAGACCAAAGCGTAAGTTGTGTGTGTCGTCAACTGTTGTTGTCATGTTACGTACAAGTATCCTGGGTCTAATGTTAAGTACAAGACATTTTTTTTTTTTGCCTTTTACAGTTACACTTTTCCTCTGCTATATTATGGTTTAATTGGGAAATACTTCCAGTAAGTGTGATACTGGCATATCTTTGTTTGCGTGTTTGTAGATCTAGGGATCATTCTGACGCAAAATTGATGACTCGGCGAGTGTCGTTAAGTTATGTACAAGACAACTATTATGTACCAGTCATAGAATTTCATTTTTAAAGGTGATCAGAAATGTTTTCATTACGTTAGTTTTACTTTTTGTAAAAATTTGGATGTGAATTGAACTTGAATATCATTTTCTACTCTTATGAATGAGTATAATGGAAGAAAAAAAACATATTTTTGTGACATGCCAGTGTCTGTCATCATTGTTATGTACAAGTCAAATTTTGAGTTTTTTAAAAAAGATTTTAAA
>JBCEWB010470995.1:0-19569 GCA_039654565.1 Peronia peronii | reverse complement strand
CCCCCCCCCAAGTGATAGCTGTTAATAATAATGTGTTTGTGGCTACTGCATAGCAGCCAGGGTGTCACTTGGTTCTCACTATCCTTCAGTTGACTGATAGGCCAAGACTTTTCTATTGTGACAGCAAAGGCTGGGATTTTCCAGCAAATCTGTTAAATTGACTTGTTCCCTATACAAATCTCTTTGGAATTTCAGAGCTGAAGGAAGTGGATCTTCAGTTGATGATGCATACCCCAGCTCCACTTGGTACTAACCACATATGTGATGCAGAATGTTTTAATTATCCTCTTCAGAAATGTTAAATGTCAGTGGTATTGTTGCAGCTGTGTGTGGGGTTGTGGCACCTCTTGACCAGACACCCTTTAAACGGATATTTCATGCAGGAGTTGGAATTAATGGATGTATTTTTCTTTGTGACCCAAGTAGATATGAGAAATATTTGTGATGGGTAATGATTCACTGATATACATATGGGCTGGACGTGTCATGATTCCAGCAAATTGAGACAAGAAATGCCCTCAAGCAAACTATGATGATGTTCATGTCAGGGATCATAGCTATTCCTGTAGAAGAGGTTTATCACATGTTTCTCAAACAGAACATAGCCTGTCAAAACTTACAGTGGCTTCTGAATTAGCTCGTGTTCTTACACATTTCACAAACACAAGATCAGATCAGTACTCACTGCAGCTAAACAACAGAAAGCCTTCCAAAATCAGATGACCAGATAAGCAACAAAGACATAAAATCAGATTCTCAGAACACTGCAAAGTCAAACAAAAAACAAAAGGAGAATTCAGTCTGTTGTTTTTGTAATCAGTCTTTCACAGCAAAACAGGCTTTGAGATATTTATAAGCCTAGACAACTGAAGTAACCAACATAGTTAAGGCAAGCACAAGAGGACACTTCACTATGCACATGTGGTTGTCAAACCTGTGATTGTAAATGCCCTACACTAAAAAATTTAATTCATCACTATGACTCTGTCCATCACATAAACATTCACATTGCCTAGCAAATATTCAGTACAGAAGATGAATTCCTCTTGTGAAGAGAAACACTTGAACAGAGAGCATGGTCAATGTCTGTGAAACCTTGTGGGAAACAAATTACAAAGAAGTATTTTTACTGTAATAGATCTGGTGTGTAAAAAAATGAAATGGCAATGAACCATAAGCATGTTTTCAAAGCACTGGGATCATGTAGGATTGGCGTTAAATATACTCAGTGTATGATTACTACCAAAGTTATAGAAAATGGGTCTATCAGAGTTGAATATTGCTTAGATCATACAGATCACCTTCCCAAACTGGCACACATCAAACTATCAGAGGATTTACAACTTCATATAGCCGGTAAACTTGCCTAAGGATTTGAAATAGATACTATTTCTGATGAAATTAGAAAAAAAATCACTGAAGTTGATAGGGATAGTTTACTGACAAAGAAAGATGTTCATAATATTAAGAAACTATTCAATATTACAAGGTACAAAGGCATGCCAGTGATGTTAACAGTATTGATTTATGGGTTCATGCACTATAGAAGGACCAAGATAAACCAGTTCTCTTTTATAAACCACACGATTCATTTCATGATGGCTTGAAACAGGATGATTTTTTACTTTGCATACAAATTTTCAAAGGAACATGGACATAAAATCATTTGTATTGAATCTACTCAATGCACCAGTTGGTATGATATTACGTTGACAACCACTCTGGTACGTGATGAGTATGAGGTAGGCATATCTGTAGCTTTGGGACATATCAAATAAAGAGGATGCAGACATATTAGAGGCATTTTTCCGTGCTGTAGAATATGCATATATGGGCAAGACATAAAGACTGAGGTCTTCATTAGTGATTTAGCTTAAAATTTTTATAACGGATGGCATGCAGTGGTTTCCAAACCAAACCAGGAGACAAAAGACTACATTGTTCATGGCATATTGATAAAGCCTGGCATAACAAGATTAGGGCACTTGTAAAATCAAAAGAGAATCAGTGCAGCTGATTTGGGGAAAATGTGGCCTTTCTTTTACTTTTAACATGTTGGATTACTCAAATGGAATACAACGCAGTACCAATGCTTTCACCTTTTTGACAATGGATATTTCCTAAATATTATTCATTTTTGTACCAAATTCCTGGGATGTAATGATGCCTGAAGATAAGGAAAATATATTTCTTCTCCAGCATTGCCTCTCATGACAATATTCATTAACATTCCAAGATAATGAAGAGTATTTTGTGTAATCTATGTATATCATACTAGAATTTGAAAAGCATGAGGTGCAATGACCCAGCCCATATTGTCTGAATATTTTCTGTATTTCACACTGATCAGTACAAAATAAATGGATCTCTATGACTAGAACTTTGTTGTTCACTTTCATTTCAGCTCCTATATCATTATATTGAACTCATACATGTTAATCCATCCACCTCTCACTGATACTTTACTTCAGCCACTTTTCCCCTATTATCCCTAATACAGTTGAGTCTGCTTAAATCGAATTTGCTGGGACCATCCTAATGGGTTCGATTTATGAGAGTTTGGCTTCCATTTTTTTTAACAAGGGAAACAACTCTCGAATAACCTGTGGGGCCAAAAAAAGAAGAGGAGGCTGCCGCTTTTTCCACATGTTCCCGATTTTTTAATATTGTCGTCAGTGTATTTGGGGAGTGCTATACCTTTCAGCTATGGCCTTCTTGGACATCGCACCTGTCTATTTCCTGCAGCATTTTCATTTTCGACTCAGTGGAAAGAGCCGTCTTCTTTCTCTTCAGTGGGTTAGGGGAAGCCATCACGTAGGTCTAGTCCATAAAATAAAGCTAGTCAACCGCAGGCAAAAGAGCGAGCACGATGTAGAAACTGACTAAACCTATACAGTATACCATCATCCACAGGCGCAACACCCACGTTGCATGCACAGGAAGTATCGTAATAGTACCGTACACATATGTGTTTGACTGTGCCTACCTGTACTGTAAAGCTCGGCGAGGATGCTTGATTATCGATCGATTGTTCGGCATGGCATCGCTGCTCCTAGTAGGCCTATGTTGCCTCTTCCCCCCCCCCCCCCACTCCTTTGAACACATAGGCCTACTTAATGCTGCGGCGTGGGGCACATTCACAATACATGTATGTAAATTAATTGCTGCGATGCTGTCCCCTTTGTTTTCCGCGTTGGGTGGGAATCACGTGGAGAGAACAAAAGCCGATTTTTACCTTTGCGCGATTTAAAGGAAACACGGCGATGGCTTATGCGAGAGGCATTTAATGGACACAAATAGGAAAAAAAATCTGTCGTTTCGTTTTTATTTAAATTATCAGAAATTTGGATTATCAGAGTTCGGTTTGAGTGGACTCGACTGTACTACTGTTGCCATTACCACTACGTCTACCATAACAACCACAACTTATATCACTACTGTACCGCTACCACAAATTATATTTTATGGGGAGATGACAGCAAGAGTGTATTCATCAATCATCCATTTTTTTAATGGATGCCAGGAGGTAATTTCTAGCGTAGCAGGTACAGAGTAATACACAATGTTTAAAGCCAGCACAGAAACACTGTTCGGTCCAGCCCTTTAATTGACTAATCAGGGGTAGTCAGTAGTATGGTTCAGGTTGATCCACCAGTGGAATCACTAGAAGGAAACCAGGACCACCTTACTGAATGAGTGCCAGATCTAAATTTGTTTTGGGCTTTTTAAGCATCTCAAACTTTGTACTATTTTACTTGAAAGAGGACTGATCTGACTCTAACAAGTGCAATGGGCACTTCTTGGTATAATATTGGCTTAATTCTCATCTGTTGTCATCAAAACCTAATTGCCTGCTTTTAATAAGATTTATAATAGGTCCTTCTTTGTACATGCTCTAACTGAATTAAAAATTCCGTGAACTTCCTGGCCATACAATGAGGTATTTTGAGATTGGTCACATGACCGAGGAAACATCGCTCACACGTGGTTTTGTTTATACGATTTGATATGTCTGAATGCTGATCATTCATCAAAATTTGTCTGTCATGTGCAGAGCATATATACACAAATCTGCATGTGAGCGAAAATTTCTTGGTCATGTGACTGATCTCAGACCACCTCATTGTCAAAAAGATTGCACTGTTTTGAGTAGCCAAGATCTAAATGCTCTCAACATGAGCCTTCAACTTTCAACTTTGGCTGTCTCAGAAACACTCAGAGATTTTAGAGGATCACATGACAAAGATATTTAAAATGTTATACTAAGAGACATATATCATATAGTTGTGAACAGTGAATATAAATCTGAGTTAGCCAATGGACCATGTTATGTTATTGGCCATGGGAAAAGACCTATGGAAATACACAACAGTTAGAGAGACAATGGTGTATTTTCAATGTGACATCCCAAACTGAGTGTCCATTTTTCTTTTACTTACCAGTACAAGTTTTGTGCCTTTGTTCTTCAGGTCCGTAGTGTTTTAGTGTTGTTTACTTCGATTCTAAACAGACAGATTAGGCAACTAAAACATATTGTGCAAAACATATGCTATATTGTATATTGAAAATTAGTTAGCTGTTGCTCACAACTCATTGGACTGAAAGCATTTCTCACAATGTGCTATTAGTCATTATTTTTAATATCTTATTTTTACAGATAATTTATGAAGAGGATACATGTCATTGTCAAGAAAATTAATATTCTAATTAGCTAATTATATATATTTCAAGTCCTTAGCTGTTGCTTATCATTGTGCCAAATTTCATGGCTTTTTGTGAGCAAAAACAATGAAATTATATGTTTTCATTATTTGGTCAATTTTTTCTGCCATAGTACCTCTACTTGAGAAATAGAAAAACAAAAAATCCCTACTTCATGGCTGAAAATTAAACATACATAAATACTAGTTTTGTACGATTTCCAATTTTAAAAAGTTCTTTCATTATTATAAACAATTCTCCATGACCATAGATCTCTATATTTTACATCTCTATTTTGAATTTCGAAATTTATTTTGGCAAGGCTAATTTGAGGATGAAGCACATTGCTTTTAATTTACTGACTTTCTGTACTTCATTTTCCAACAGAAGAGAACTGTCCAAGTCCACAGGTCAAGATGAGGATAGCTGTTGAAGGCTGTTGTCATGGAGAACTTGACAAAATCTATGAAACAGTGGTCGAGCTTGAAAAGCTGAACAATATGAAGGTGAGTTTTCTATTGCAAAATTTATGCTGTGGGGTCAGCTATGCTAATATAATAAATTACAGTTTAGTACTCTGTCTGAGCAATGAAAATCTAGAGAAATATCTTTATTTCTCTTGCATTATAAAACAGTTAGAAGTAGAATCAGACAGAATTCAACATAAAAGATTAATTATTCAGTTTTAAATTGCCTGTCAGTGTCCAGTTTGAAAGGTTATACTCAGATATGCATAAAATGTTCAGCAAAATTAATACATAAAATTTGTTACAAAGTTGTTTATGTTTGGTCAGATCAGAGAAGGGAAGGAAGAGAAATATACATGTAAGTCCAATGTGTAAATAACGGTGAAATGAAAAGTTCAGAATCTGTTGCTCTTTGAGTATGTTCTGTTGCATACCTGCCAATGATTTTAATTGTAATTAGGTGATGAGCTGATGATGGGAAAAATAATTAGCTCATAAGAAAACATTGCTTCTGTTTGATTTTTTTTTTTTTTATTCTAGCATGCCATCAGCCTTGTTTTTTCAGTATTGGTGAAAAATTATATGAGGAAAGAATGTTGTGGAATTGATATGGCATTACAATTTGTGCATTATGTGACCACAGTGATTAAGCTCGTGGTTGCCAGTTTTATTAAGCTGTCCTCAAGTCATTTTATTAAGACGATGATTTGGTTTAGATAAGACTGAAGTTCATTTTAAACGTGATTGGTAGGAGTAATTCATCACTGCTTCTTAATCATAGTCAGTGTGGTATAAGTGAAGTTCTGTGCGATACATTATTTTCTTACACTTTCTTTTTCCTCCACAAAAAAATTTATGTAGGTTTGTAACGGCAAATATTTGCTGAATGATTGTGCCGTTTACAAAGGTTCTTATCTTCTTCTTCTTCTTTTTTTTTTTTTTTTGTATGCATATTTTGTATTTTATTTTATTTCATTATTATTTTCTTAAAATAAATTCCAGATTGATCTCCTGATTATTTGTGGAGATTTCCAGGCTGTCAGAAACTTTGATGATTTGCAGGCCATGGCCGTCCCACCGAAATATCAGCAGCTCAACACATTTTACAAGTGAGTTTCTTCTCGTCTGACAATCTTCTCCAAATCTTTAACAATTTCTGTATATAGACCATATATGAGGAATAGAAATGCTTATGATGTTACACCAGTTTTGTGGGTGTTCTTTTTTCCTGGTATGTTCACCATATTTACAAGGTTAATCTTGTGCCACGTATTCCTCTGTTGTCTTACAAAAACAACTAAAATACGTATAAAAATACACCCTATTTTCCATATGGTTTCCTAGATACCCCACCATAGGGAACAAAATCAAAACTGCATTTTCTTCAGTATTTGAATCTAATCACTTGATACTGTTTTCATTTCCTCTCTTCAAATATTTTGAGTAGATGTGGCTGTGTAGTAGTTGTACTAAGAACTATTTCATAAAATAATATGTTGTACTTCTTTATCAGATGTAAATTTGATCTGCATGTTTCATTTGGGCTCAAGAAAGAACATGTATTACCTGATGAATTCAACTAACCACTCTTCAGATATCAAATTTGTCCCCTTAAAAACAGATTCCTTTGTTGCATCATTAACCTGTGGGGCATATCTCTGATAGTTAGGAACTGGTCGAGCACTTGGAGATGTGAGGTTAAGATTGAGGTTTTAGAGGCCACAACTGACTTGGTACATTATCAGTGAAAAGACAGCACAGGACAGGGGCGCTTGGAGATTCTTTATGATGTTGACAATTACAGATATTTCACAAGCCAAATTTTTATTATTATCAAATGCGACATTATATGTTGACCTGTCAAAGCCTAATTGTCTGAAGTTTTTTCGTGAAATTACTCACAGTTCAACATTTGATTTCCAAATTGTCGTTAGTGTCAAATTCATGAAAAGTGAGATAAGGTAATGTCAATATTTAGGACCTCATTTTATTTTCATAGAAATGTATCTTAACTCTGTAAACAGCAAATTTTCTCAAGCACTAGCAGTGTCTGTTAAGACAGTTAGGATTTAGATGTTCAAAGGTCAACTTGTGTACCGTTTGTACTCCATGCAGAGAGTGACAATGTATGAAAGGCTGATTATGGAAGATTAAAAGAACAATGTTGTTTCTTATTCTATACTCGCTATGACAAAGGAAGAGTGCCCTTGAGTAGTTCTATATTATTTCAGATATTATAACAAAGAGAAAATGGCACCAGTGTTGACCATCTTCATTGGTGGCAACCACGAGGCTTCCAACTACATGCAGGAACTTCCCTATGGTGGCTGGGTGGCGCCTAATATTTTCTACATGGGTGAGACTGAACTTACATTTGTGAGCAAAAGATGGTTTGATTAGAACAGTTGTCTGTTTCAGAGTGGGTGACTGTCCTATGATGATGATCTGCAAGTAGCCTGTTTCATTTTGGAATTTTTTGTTAAAACAAAGCTGCAAGTTTGCAACTGGGTTTAACCCTGTCAGAATGTTCAACTTTTGTCAGTCTTGTGAAGATTCCCTACATCTCCATCTAGGGTGTGTTTGTTTTCTCCTTTTTCTTATATACGTGGAGAGTACAGGGAGACTAAATCAGGGTTGCCAACCCTCCTGGAAAAACCGGGATTTTCCCGGATTTCAAGTGAAATCCCAGGCACCCGGAAAAGTGCTTAAAATCCTGGGTTTCTCATAAATTAAATGATAATAATAATAGTAAATGAAAACATCGAATTAATAAAACTACAAACTTTTTTTTGCTTAGTCACAGGTGTGACATCCGGAACGTAGGCTTGATTAGATCTACGTTTTTGATTGGGCCAATAGATCTATGTTCACAAGATCTATCACAATCAAATGGAGTTTTGCAGTACTCTTGCCAAGATTATGTACGTGGCGTGATTTCTAAGCAAGGACAATGGGCATTCGTGTAATGTTGTGGCCGGGACCTCGTATCGTTGAGTGGCCAGTGATTGATGGTCAGTGTCGCTTTGAGTGTCTCGCCCATATCGAGATCTAGTCTAGAACTAGATGTAGATCTACCTGTTAGTGCCATGAGCATTGACTGGGCTTCTGGCTCTGGTAATACCCAGCCTCCTCTTGAGATTTTCTCACTCCATACGGTGAAAAGTGGAGGGTGGGGGGGAGGGGAGAAATGCAGTCCTAGCCTAGGCCTATATAACCGGCCTAGACTGTCTGGCTAGTGGGTTCCCGACTTCAAAGGACGAAAGCCGACCTGCCATCCACAGAACCTTACGATGTGTGGCAAGTTTGATGTCACACAGAGACAGGAACTAGCACAGATTTCTCACCTCCTATCCCAACCCCGCTCTCCTTGGCATCACATCAAAACACCATTATGAAGAAACATTGTCCATTAGGTAGGGGAAGGGAGGAGGGGTATAGAAATGTAGAAAGAACAAAGATGTGGTCAATCTAATGGTATGCCGTATCCTAGATTGCTATAATTATGTACATATGTATATAATCTGATTATGCTGGATTTCACCTCAAATTCCACTCCTGTTTTTACGTTGCACTTTCACTGTCGTATTTTATATTGATATACCATACATGTATATGATATATCTAGATCTAGACCAGAATATTTTGTTGTGTTTACTTTCACCAAAGTACCAACAGACCAAAGAATTAACTGTACAAAGTGACTGAATTTTTCTGTAAACACTTCCTGGATTTTACCTTATTTAGAAAAACTGTGCATTTGACAATATGTGTAAATACCTGCTGTGTGCATAAATTCTTTGATTAGATACTGCAAAACAAGTTTTAGCATTGGATTCTTCATAGCATGTAAAATCCCTGTTTTAAGTTGAAAATCCCAGTTTTTTTAAAGAGGAATCCCTGTTTTGACCATGATAGGGTTGGCAACCCTGGACGAAGTTGTATTTCCAGGACAAGATATTTGGCATCTTGACAGTCAGTATTTCTTCCACTCCACCCAGCCATTTTTTCCTTAGTCACCTTCTGCCATTGAAGCCGGACTGACTCATACAGAGTAAAGGGGTTGTGCTGGCTGTAGAGATACTGTTCTCACCACATGATTGAACCATCTTTTCTTTGATTTTCTGTGCGATCAGTAATAACCCAAACTGTGAGGTGTAGCAATCATAACAACATAGAGATTTCTAGAAAAGATTTGACAGTCTTACTAGCTGTCAAGTTTGAATAGAACATTCTAGTTAGCCTTGCAAAGGCAGGATGGCAATTGCTGGTGAAAGATCATTGCAGCTCTTTTCATTCCATGAGATATAGATATAGATCTAGTCCAGATCCAAAAAGTTTTGCTGCTGGCCATATTTCAATAACTGGTGAAAACATAGTGAAACTGATGTCAGTTGTCAACAAAATAGATCCATTTTAAATATTATGTCTGGTGATATTTTACTAGAAAGCAGCTATCCTAAATAATATAATAAATAGATTTATACTGAATTTTCAAAATCTTATGTAGAATGCTGTATGTTAACGATGTGAATGTCAAACTCTCATTATAATTAGATAGCCATGTTGTCCTTTCTTTCATATAGCATTGGGAGGGCATTTTCAACATTCTTTTATTCACCCATTTCCAGGTTATGCTGGTGTTATCCAGATTGGTGGTGTTCGCATTGGAGGAATCTCAGGGATTTTTAAGGGCCATGACTTTAATCGTGGACATCATGAGAAACCTCCTTATACAGACCAGACAAAGCGCAGTGTTTACCACACCAGAAACCTGGAGGTGTTCCGTCTCAAGCAGATCTCACGCCATGTCGATATTTTCGTATCTCATGACTGGCCCCTTGGGATATACCATCATGGCGACGCAGCTTCTCTTATTAAAAGGAAACCATTTTTCCGGTGAGTTCATTAGCCTTGTCTGCAAAATAGTTCTCTGTTCTTAACAGATTTAAGTACTTTGACCGTAGGTGGATAATTTGTTGTTTGTATTTTTCACCCGCCTGCCACAAGGCGATGATATGACTAAACAGTGGTCAGTTGTAAAATGAGTGAGATAGAAAGAAGTCCTATTGAGCTGTGCCAGCGTGACAGTGAAACTGAAAGTATGATAACATTTTAGCATGCTCCAGAGAAGAGCAACTGCTGTTTGGCGGCTGTTTGAAGATGGCGATTGAGGTTCATAGTGCTTAGTTCTTCACTCCTGACAACAAGCATTAGAGTGATCAACAACAAACAATACACCCATTATCTTAGAAAGACTAATGTAAGAGGGCAACTGTTCACAATCTAGATCTAGAAAATAGATCTAATTGCGCTTGGTGATTAATGATGACAGCACTGCCCTTGGGATCTTTTAAGTTTTAAGAATTTCCACTAGTTGTATAATGTTATTGTCACCACTCCCAGGTTCCTGTGAAAACTTGCAAACTTCTTTCAAAATAGTGGAACTTCATGTAGCATGAAAAGCTTAGATTTTTGTTTGAAATGTCTTACATAACAAGACAGCGTCCGACCACCCTGATGAAATATATTGGTGGGGGAGGGGCAGAGGGGGAGGGTTCTGACTTCTTAGTGAAAACAGTTTGACGTCCCTGCAAAACTGGAGATCTGGTAGTGAAGTTGTTCGTTGTTGTGGGTGAGTGGATAAAGATGACACTGTGTCTCAGCAATGGTTGGACTATAATAATCTGGGATTAATTTGTTACTGCGACAGCTCACAGGTGAATAAAGCAACTTGCAATACAGAGAGAATATTTGCTAATTGTAGTTTGTTCTTTCCAGAGAAGAAATCGAGGCGAACAAACTGGGCTCTCGTCCCCTGGCCGATTTACTCAAGCAGATGAAACCTTCCTACTGGTTTGCTGCTCATCTACATGTCAAATTTGCTGCACATGTTGAACATCAGGTAGGTAAGATGGAACTCACACCTGCAGGAATTTGTATGTAGAATTTACCAAATTGTGTAACAGAGGATGGATCATACCTATACAGCCAAGCACTGATTTGTCTACATGCTTTGTTCATTTTTTGTTCATACATTAATCTGCTGCCTCATTCAATGACTTTGTTCATTTTCTGTTCATACATTTGTCTGCTGCCTCATTCAATGACTTTGTTCATTTTCTGTTCATACATTAGTTTCGGCCTCATTCAATGACTTTGTTCATTTTCTGTTCATACATTAGTTTGTGGCCTCATTCAATAACTTTGTTCATTTTCTGTTCATACATTTGTCTGCTGCCTCATTCAATGATTTTGTTCATTTTATTTTGTTCATTTGTAATAGATTGTAAAGCGCTTAGAGCCTGTACATACGGGGATAGGCGCTATATAAATACTCTCTATTATTATTATTATTATTTTCTGTTCATATATTAGCCTGCTGCCTAAGGTGCATCATCTTATATTGTTACTACTGTAATGTATTATAATAATTGAATGTATTATGTTTTACCAGCCAGGTTCAGATGATGAGCCCCCAAAGACCACCAAGTTTCTAGCCCTAGACAAATGTTTGCCCCGACGAAGTTTTCTTCAGGTAAGATTTCTTTAAATGCAGGTCATGCAGGTCATTTAAATAATATTCTTCACAACACTAAACCAGGAGACAACAATGAAACAGCTACCTTTGAAATTTGAAAATTATTGTTAACACACACAGAACTTCGGTCCAGACATTTTAAAGTATGAACAGTGTATGAACGACTTGGTGTAACCACCTTGCTATGCCTCCTGTATAAAGGCCCAGTGTCCCAAAGACTGTTATAGGTGATATCATTGTTCAACAGGGTTTTATTCAGATTTCATTTTCCCACGTACGTTTATGCTACATTTCAATATGACTAGTAAATTCATCAAACATTACCTCACTGATACCCCTCCCGTCCACTCCCACTCCCTCCCCCTTTCTCTCTCTTTCTTATTGTCTTTAGCTCCCTCCTCTCTCTCCCTCTCTCTGCTCTCTCTCTTTCAAATATCATTTTATTTTAGATCAGTAGAGTAGAGTCGGGTAACTTTGCCACTCTCAGGTAGTGCTACCGTACTCAACCTCTTCCTCTCTTCCACTGTATGTGCTGGCTTTCTATCAATACCTGCTAATTTAAGCAACGAATCAAAAGGAAGAATACGGCCAAAATTGCCCTACTTTCCTGTTGTATTATAGTAGTTTCGGTGTTTTTACGTGTTTGACCCTTGTTGGGTAATTTCGTCACCATTCGGGGAAATTCGCCACAGCTGGATAAAGCTTTGTTTAATTGTTTTCTTTGTTTTGTTTTGATTTGGTTTGAGTTGTTTTTGTTTGTTTTAATTTCTTTTTATCATTTCTTTTAAAAATCAGTACAAGAAGTTAAACCCACATTATATTTAGCTTCACCCCTCCCCTGCCCTCAAACACACAAAATTTCTAGCTGCCCCATCACAAGTTAGACCATTTTTCATAGCTTCAAGAGCTTTTTCTACATCCTCATGAGTGTATTAATGGTAGATATGTTTATTTGTTCTACCCATTATGATTACAAAGAATAGTTCTAAGGTAAAAAGTAGAATTGAGAAGCCTTGGATCTATAGAATTGTAGCTGGCGAACTCCCCCGACAGTAGCGGTGAATTTCCCCGAGTAGATCTATTACTTTACAAACAGTTTTTAATTAAGAATACAATCTCACAATGATATAAACCATAAAGTAATTCTACTTAATGAACAAACAAACTAATAGAAGCAGTTATTAAGCAAATTTGCACAAAATTGTGACAAATAATGATAATCAATGACAAGCCCAGCCAGACAAAATGTGGGCAGTGAAACCGGAAAGGCAAGAAAAGAGAGGTGCTGCACGGGGTCGCACTGATGTCGTCACATGGGACACGCAGTTGTTTTCACACATGGCTTCATTAATTTGATTGGCATATAAAATCGCATAGTAAAAACATTTGAATTATAAATAGAATGCCACTTGAACTCGCCCAAACGTAGGTAAAAACGGGTTATTCTAGCTAGAATTAGTATAGGTAGAGCAGGTGGCGAATTTCCCCGCCTGGTGAAGTTACCCACTCTACTGTATGATAAATGATGCTGAGTAGATGTTGGTGTGATTTCTACTTCTCTAGGTCCTGGATGTTCCACATGATGAGAAAGAAGGTCTGAAAATCAAACTGGACCCAGAGTGGCTGACCATTCTACAGCACACCAACCATTTGTTAAGTCTGGGTCATGGTAACTCTTTCATGCCTGGACCGGGCTGTGGGCAGAGGTCAGTCAGCCAATGTGTTTAATGTGTGTATATGGCTGTGAACATTTTTATATATGCTTGTTGATATGAGGGGAAATGGGATGTTGGATTCATAGCATACCACTGACCATACAAAATCTGGGGCATGGGAACTTTTTCATGCTTTGTGTGTATGTGTGAGAGAGTGTTTCTTTGTGTGTAGATATGAAGGTCGGAACATGGGCTGACCATTCTGGAACACAGAACATGGGCTGACCATTCTGGAACGCACCAGTCATGTCTGATGTTTAGGTGACAGCAACTCCTTCATACCTGGCCCTGGTTGTGGGCAAAAGTTACGCAGCGAAGAGCAGCTGAGGGGATGGAGGGGGAGGGGGGAGAAGGACAAAGAGACAGGTTGACAGAAACACCATTTATTTGATAATTCCAGGTTTTGGGAATTGCTTAAAGTATCAACTTAGATTTGGACAGTGAATTTTGTTCACTGTGGTTGAGAATCTAGATCTGTGCCCTGGCCTAATGCAAGATATTCAGAGTTTCCCAGTGTTTCCTGAATGTCATATGTTGATATCTTTAACAAGACAAATATATTTCCTATTTTGCTTATGTCATGTTAATTGAAGTCAGTGCGCACGATGGTCTCACTGTATCTTTGGTTATAAAGTGAAAGAAGACGACTGGATGTTATAAACAGGGAGACATATCAAACACTTCATGAAAGATTGAAACTGAAATAAATCCTACTTTTGTGTCCCATTTAATGCCAAAGTTTCAGCTGCTCTTAAGTGATCAGTTGTCGTTTTTATATCATAGTAATGACTGTGACACATAAACAGAAACGCAGTCACTTTTGGTTATGTGTTCAAACTATCATTAATGTCAGATAGATAATTATATAGTTTCATTTTTTTTCAGGTATGATTTCAAGGTGACAGACCAAGAGATGAAACAGATCTTGGAGACATTTGGTGGAGATTTAACTCTCCCTGAAAACTTTGTTCACACCTCCCCTCCCATTGTAGGTAACCCAAGAATGGAGGCGAAGAGACAGAAACGGCCCCTAATGGTGCAGGTGAACCCACAGACCACTTTACTCTGTACCATGCTGGACATCACTGATCCTAATGCTAAATTCATGGGTAAAACTTCCCAAGAGTTGCTTAATGAAAGCTCAATTGGTTTGGTCGGCACTGAAGAGGAGAACGAGGACAGCGGTGATGATGCAGTCGAGGATGATAGTGATGATGATGATATGCCGAGTACAATTGACAGTAGTATGGATGTGTCATCTTCCTCGCGCTCATTCAACATTTCATCTAGCTGGGAAAGTTTTCAGACGGCCAATGAAACGTTTGATAATTCTAGCCGCCCAGCCACATCCACATCCACGCCCAGCAAAGCTGAAATCAGAACTGTCGCACCTGAGGATATCCAGGTAGATGATAACGACGATGAGTTGTTATCTATCCTATCCGCGCAGAAGAAGAAGAATTCTGAGTCACCTTCCAAACAGTCATGTGATATCTCAGTATGTGACCCAGACACATCGACAAGTAAATCTATAACAAACAGTTGTGGTTCAGACAGTGCAAGAAATGTGGAAAAAACAGACATACGTGATGAAGTAGATTGTATTTCATCTTGTCAGAGGTCATCTTTCAGTGTAGGGTCTGATTTTAAATCTTCGGCACAGATTAAATGTGAAGAAACTGATGAACTGGCAGCCATTTTGTTAGCACAAAAATCTGCCAAGGACAGGAACTGTGATACGGCAAAAGGTGGGGGAGACAACTTAGTGACAAGCTGCACAGTTCCGTCAAATCAGTCATTTTCGTCATTGGTTGACCCAACTCCATTTTCCTCATCAGTAGACTTGCCGTCACCAATGAAACCTGAAAGATCTAGTTTTGGAATGTCCGGTTTGTGCCTCGATTCATCCTCAGTGCCAGCCAGCCTGGCAACATCATTGTCACAATCACCATCTCCGAACAGAAAACGGGACGGCAGCGAAACAGAATCAGATTCAAAGCAACAAGATAAAAGCTGTGAGAACACACCAAATAGTGGGTCAGCGACAAAGAAATTGAAGAGAAGAAATGTGTCGGTTTACTCAGAACCTGTAGAGTAAATTATAAACTTTGTGTTCAGAGGATTCTCAGGGAGCAGAACATGGTATATTTTTCCCTATACTTGCTGTAACTTCAGTTGTAGAGATATTGTTTAGGTATTCACTAGGGAATATTTTTCACCCCTCCAATGACTTACCGTGGCCAGACTCAAGGCTTATTTGAACAAGCATTGTTGAAAAGGAAAAACTACTTTTCTTTCTTTTTTTTTTTTTTTTTGTTATGATTATTACTATTGTTATTATCATTTTTACATTTTTAATTTTAATTGTTGAAAACTTTAAAAAAAAAAAATTATTGCAATACTTTTCTATCATCCATGAATTTTTTTTTTTTTTTTTTTTTCACATTGTGTATGTTGAGCGAAAAGCTATGTTTTTTTAATTCTTTGATTTCTGTGTTTCTTGATGATCAACCCGTTTTTGAGATTCTGATCCTCAGTTGGCTATGCCATATCGGGCAATGACCAACCCTTATGCCTGGTAAAGTTTTAAGTAATCAGGTTGGTGAATGACAACTCCCATTCATTGCAAAGCCAGCATGAAAAGATCAACTCATGATATACTTACTGAGAACAAATGTCAAAGATTTTCTATCTGTTAATTCTATCTTTTTGTGCATTCACTGACATGGGTGGTATATGCACTGTGATAGGATCTCTCTCATGCACAGTGTACATAGATACTGCTGTTTGACACAATGTGATCCATCTGGCCCATATGTCCCAAGCATGTATGATGATTTACAGAACAGATAGAAAATATTGTAATGTATATCCTTTTAAATGCGTCAGCTGGCTGATGTTTTGTTTGATTTTGGATTATCTTGGGGATAGCAAGAATTTGTGAGCCATTTATAAATATATATTTTCTCTGCTTGCCAACACATTCACCGATGTTTGATGCTTATGTATTCATACAGGCAAACATGTACCGCTCAAAACTGGTGTAGCTTATCACATTTGCGTTTATTTAAACATAAGAAAGACGGCTCAGTTTGTCAGATTGCATATTTTGGAAGGAATCTTGTCCCGCATCCTAACTTGTTTAGGAAAAGTTTTAAACATTACAATTTGATGGTCCAATGTTGTAAAATAAAAATTGAGAAGAAAATTGATTGAAAATTGACATTTAGCTGGGGGAAAAAAAAAATTACGGAGCCTTAAGATGCAAAACTTTATCTGTAGGCTGTCGACCAGACGCAGAGGTAGCTGCAATCCTATGATGAGATTTGACAAGTTTCATCGTTTGGTTTGAATTTACAGGAAACATATGCTTCATTGCTTAGTTAGAAATAGATGTATCTAGGAAAAAAAATTCCTTCAAAACTTCAACACCTGCATACTTTTTTTACAGTTAGAAAAAAAAAATTTTTCTTCTTCTTTTGATAAATTACTCTTCCATATTTTAGCCACCTGTGTATAAGAAATGTTTAAAAATAAAATCCTGGATATTGTTCCTTTTTCTCACAGACATTGCGATGGCTGTAGCCAAGGCATTCACAGCAGTTTTTACTGAAGGTGACGTTTTTATTGATTTACCGTTTTCTTTATTTTGAAGATTACTAAAACATTTTTTTTTTCATGTACGGAATGGATCAGAATTCATGACTGGCTTGTTAGTTAATTTCTTTGTCTCTCATAAACACACAAATATACAAAGTTAATGTCAGGCATATTAAAAGATAAAATGATAAATTTAAACAAAACCATAACAATAAAGTAGGATATTAAGAAATAGTGATAAGTGAGTCATGAGTGATTTGTTTTGACCAGCCCCATTACTTCCCTTTGCCAGACATACGATTAGTGTTGAGCAAGTGTTGTAAAGAGGAAAAAATCCCTTTAGTTTTTGTTATTCGAAAGATTGATCACCAAAAAAAATTGATAAAATTATAGCAGTAAGAAAAAACAATTTCTTTGCACCATAATTTTTGTTTGAATTTTCCATGATGTACCCCTTCAAGCAAAGGGGGACAAAGTTATTTTTTTGTCCTCTTGGCCCACCACTTGTTCAACACAGTCTTCTATTGTCTGACAAAGGGAAATAATATATAGTAGGGCTGGGTACACTGATCTCTCATTCTGGCTCATCCTGTGCTTTATTTTTAAGCCTAGAGATTGGATGTATTGATTGAAGTGGATTGACATAAATTGTATATCATTTACTTCCAACAGTTAAGATCTATATTTTGTTAGGAATGAATATCTAACAACTTGAGGTTTTTATGTACATGTGTGATAATCACCACTGTTTTGGCTGTATTGATCATATTACAAAATATTTAGTTCTTTGAAAAGATTGAGAGCCGCAGCCTTCATTTGGGATGTCCTGTGAATAATCTTTTGCATGCTGGACATAGAAAGTAGTGTAGCTTGATACACTATTTAAAAGAAAATTGTTTATCCTTTTTTTTTGATGAGAATAGTTTGGCACGTATCCATATTATTTTAGTCAGATCATTTTTTTTATTTAGCGATGGAAACAAACTTTGGAATAGACTACTGTACTGTTGGCTTGTACCTATGTAGACTATATGGTATGTGACAAAATGAAATTCAGTTTGATGTGAAAGTTTTCATGTATAGATTTATTGGTTTCAAGAGAATTAGAATCTACTTTACTTGTGTGAAAAATTTACTTAGTTATGGCTGTTCTCTGGTGGGATGTTCACTTTCAGCAATGACTCCTGAGACCCCAGGGTCAGCAAGAATACTATTTCTTCAGTGAAGTGACCTTTGATATCCAGTATTTTTCGCCTGATTGATATATGAGTTCAGATATTTTCCTGCTGATTTTCTTAATATCAAACCTGAAAAACATACAGCAATCATAGTGGAAACTGTTTAAATGCTGTTAGTAAATCAGTCACCCTCAGTATATCAGTGTCTTAAAGTGAAGAACAGTATGATAAGGCTGATTGAATCCACTGGACAGGGTCAGATTTCTTTCAGATTTGTAATGTATGAAATGTATTAACAAACAGCATAAAATATGGTAATTGTGAACGTCAGCAGTACGTGACTTCAAAGCTAGGAATAACTGGCTCTATAAATTGGAATTTTGATCTTGTGACCGTGCAGTTATAATTAATATGAGACTTTGCTTGTATATGACACAGCAGCGTAAATATGTTTGTAATTTGTTTTCTGTGACTGCGAGTTTAGGATTACATAGTAATATATATATATATATATATGTATATATAGACTGAAATTGAAACTAGATGTGCATGTAAAATTGATCTTGTATAGCTGGTGTATTTTTGATGAACTGTAAATAAACAAAAGCAAGCAAGTACATGTACTTCATTTATTTTGCTGTGCGTTTTATTGGAGACAGTTTGATGTAGATATTTTTGTATAATAGGTAGAAAGTGGGTTGAAAAATAACCGAGGGTTGTTTCACACTTTTGTTAGGAAAAGAAAGAAATGTTGAATTTGTTACATACAGATTTGTCTGCTGCCAAATTTCTTATAAAGTTCTTGATTTGCTGCCTGTGAGGAGCACTCAAAGATTCCAAATTTTTTAACATATAAATTTAAAAGAAAAAATAATCAAAGAGTGAAAGGATTTTTTTTTTTTTTCTGTGACAAGTAAAGGGAAGTAATGTAGCTGACTGAAAAAATGATCCATTACATCCCTTTTTATGTTATCCTCATATAAATATAAATCAAATTATGTATACATGTATGATATTTATTATAAATATACATACATATATATATATGTGAAAGACCACAATGAGCAATGCTTTACATGCAACAGGTGCTAATTAATTATGTATTTTATCACTGTTTATACATGTAACAGGTAATGAATTCAAGTGTTAACAAATAACTGGTACAGATCTTTGATGTTTATTTTTCTTGAACTTTCAGTCCTAAGAAAGTAGGATTATCGTGGCTTAAAGAAGCTGCCTCTGTTATTGGTGAGAATTTTTATGAATAGAAATTTGGAATTTGGAAATTTTGCCCGGACAGCGGCACTCCGTCTACTCTTTCATCGATTTTTAATTGCCAGAGTTTTTTTAACATACATGTACATATGGGA
>JBCEWB010470887.1:4942-19570 GCA_039654565.1 Peronia peronii | reverse complement strand
ACCATGAGTCTGAAAATTTTCCGAAAAGTCAAAACATGGGTAATCTTTATTAAATCATAAAAAAAAAAAAGTTTTCAGCGCACAGTATTTCTGTTTGCTTTATTGCGTTGTGCTTTGTTTGAAGTTTATTGTATCAAAAGAACAAGGCAATTGAACAATTCTGAGCTGCTTGGGGATTTTTTAAAAACACCCTGAGAACACCAGTCTCCAGTGTATGTAAAATTTCTGAAGGTCCAGTCTCCAGTGAGTTAAGATCTTGAATATAACAAAATTCAGTTGTTCATTTTATTATCTACTTCATGGAACCCCATGGTAGATTTATTTTACAAAATCAGGCAGTCACAAGTACAACTTCTTTGAGCTCACTAAAATGCTTTTTTGTCAGTTTGTTGACCGTGGCCATTAAAATTAGCTTCTAATTTTCCCTGATTGTTATTACTTTGTTCTTTTTTTTATTGCAGTCACACTACCTATTGAGTCAGAGTTGTTAATACTATTACCGCATTCCTCTGTCACTCAGTTTTTGTTTCTTCTTTCTAAAATCAGTGTAAGTGATTAGAGAAAAAAAAGAGAGACTTGCAAACTTCAAAGAGTGAGACAGAGAATAAGATGATTGTTTTTTGCAGTACCTCAAATAGTAAGGCTAAATCCATCTTGAGACAAAGGAAACTTAGCTGATTATTTTTTTTTTTTTGTTATGCCTTCAAAATTTGACCAATCTAAGCTGAATTATCATCAATATCATTTTACTCATTCATTCTAAACACCTTTCGCATTGCCAGTCAATATAAATCCTATGTCAATTTTCTACCAAACTGAGTAAATACTATAATACAAAACCTTAATTCATGCACTTTCATGCAGTGAGAAATGTTTCAAATTAGCTTAATTGTATTTAGTGATATTGCAGAAAATTCAAGAGACATGGGGTGACCCGTCAGCACTAACTAATATCAAAAGAAAAATTGGTAAAATGTACAGTTTAGCCCATAAATCTTTACATTCACCTGATAACTTTCTGTTATACGTATAATCTTCCCACAAGAGCAACATTTTCTTTTCCAGAGATGAATTTTTCTACAGTTCCTGCAATATAAAATCATTGATATCAGACCACCTTCATCACATTCAAGCCCTGATTTCTCTGTTCAAGTCCAGCAACTTGTGGCTCAATCTGTTTGGCTATAAGACATTTGTATACAGTCCTGGTTTGCATTTATGATTTGCTCAGCTCAACATTTAGCTGTTCTCTCGCTGTCTTTTGTTCCAGACTGAAACAGCGGCAACAGGAGGAAGAAAACAGGTACAAAACAGACATGAACAACAAGATGGATATGTTGCTGAAGCTCAAAAGTGACATTGCACACAATAGAGTAAGTAGGCAATTGATGTGTGTATATGTGGCAAGACTATATTTATTGATCTTGGTGGTCTATGGTTGGGTGAGAAGAGACAAAATCACAGGCCTATGACAATATACATTCAAACAAAAACACACCATATATATATATACATACTTCATGAAGGAAAAAATGCCAAAGAATAGTCTACAAAATGGCTGATTGTGTCTGCATTGAACCCCAATACATATTACATATGACTGCAAGAACTCAAGTATGGCAAACCACCTATGATATAAAATTCCACAGGCCAGCAAGGGACTAGTGGATTGCTATACTTGTCATAGAGGTTCCTGATATGTTAATCTGACTGAAGCACTGGCACGAAGAATGAAGAACTGATCAAAATTAAATGTTAACTTTCCATGACCCAGGATAGTTTTTATAAGAAAATAATAGTATTGTGCTTAAACAGAGCTGGATATGAAACACTAATGTAATAGAACAATTTGAACTGACTGAAAATTTTTCATTTATAAAATTTGTACTGTATATGTTTTTGCTTAAATGAAGTGTATATAACTATTTGCTCAAATGAAATATCAACATTTTTTTTTTAATCATTCCTTCTTCCAAATATTTAACACAGATGTTAGATTGGGTTATAGAGGATTAATTTCTTTCTAACTGAGGTTTCTAATTTTCAGATACAACATTCCCTAAAAGGGTATTGATGACATTTCCATAATACAGTTGGGTCAATTTATAAATTCTAAATGACTCATGATGGAGAATTATATTGCAAAATTTTGTAGTTGGAAGTTGAATTTCGAATACAGAAGGCCTAACAAAGGTTCCCAATCATTGTGTGATTTCTTCACCATCAGTGATCGAAAATAATATCCTCCAATTTGTTAGTTTCATGTTTCCCTTTCCATTATTTTATATTGTCTGTATGCCTTTTAGCCACTTGTACAAGGCTATGTACCTCATCTATATGTCTAACATTTTGGTTTGAGTCTGATCAAAAATATGTTGGATGCTTTTTTCTCTCTCTCTTTCCTTTTTTTTTTTTTTTTATATTTTGCCATTACAGGTTAATAAAACTTCACACTGAAAGAAACATTACTAATATTCATTCATGAAAACAGGAAAATCTACGTGCTATCAGAGCCAGAGACAAAGCTGCAGAAGAGAAGGAGAAGAGGGTAGAGCAAGAGGAGAGGGAGAGAATTGAGGCTGAGGGAGGCAATTCTGAGGAAATCCTGCTGGTGAAAAAGCGCCTGAATGAAGTGGAGAAGCAGAAACAGTGAGACTAAATCATTTGTGACAAAATTTCTTATATGCCTTACCAGTAAAATTATTTTGGGGAATATACTGATTTTTCATAAATAATATATACATACCTACACATATTTCAACCTCATGAAAAAAGAATGCTATTGTGTTAGTGTAATTAATCATATTTCAGGCTCCTGATGGTAAAAGAACATTTGTTAGTAAATGTAAACTAATCATATTTCTAGCTCATGATGGTAGAAAATATTTATTGTCGACAAAGTAACAGGCATGTTGAGATCATCTTTGAAACACTCTGGGTATACAGTGTAGGACATAATTGGCTGTGACAGTAAAATGAAAAGTAGATACAATAGATATTTAACAACAAACAATTTTTACTGGCTGAGAAAGTTAAGAAACTTAAAATCGGGTATTGACGTGTGTTTTAACTTTGTGTGATGCCTGTGGAGAGATTGTCATTTGTATATATTGTTCATTTTCTACTATTTTGTGCCAAACAGGTACTTTGAGGAGCAGCAAAAACTGAAGAAAGCCAGTATCATGCAGAAAATTCTGAGAGAAGAGGAAAATCTGAAAAAGAGGAAACAGCAACAACCTTATCTGTGGGAGTCTCCTGAAAGAGAAAAAGCTCTGGTTGGTGGACATTTATTGTAACATTTCACCACAGAAAGGATTAGATGAAAATATAGAGAAAATGGGAAGCAGGATGGAAGAAACTGAAGAAATTTGCAAGGATGGAAGAGAGGAAGGAAAAAAAGAAGGAAATAATGAAGGAAAGATGGAAGATCAGCAGGAAAGAAGAAGGCAGGGAAAGAATCAGGGAAGGAAATAAGCAAGGAAAGAAGGCAAAGAAAAATTGTGAATTGATACACAAAAGGAAATATGTGAGGTTTAAAGTGAAGCCTAGACTGGTGCACGGAGCAGTTATTAAAGATAGCTGATTTATGAGAAATAAAGTCAATTCTGTCTGAGCTCAGATACTGTGCCATACAAATAATTGGGAGCTTGAGAATCAGATTGAATTGAATAACCAAGACTGTTTCATGAATACAATTCTTTCATATCATTCACCAGAGGGTGGCCCCTCTCAAACAGAAGCCCCTGAAGGCTCTACAGGACTACATGGCTGCTACTGGTGTTGAGGAGATGGAGGTAGATGGACAATTTTTGGACAATAAAGACAAGGAAATCCTGGTGAGTTCTTCTTCTGAATTACATATGCATCATAACAACTGTATACCAAGTCTTTCAAAGAATGATTTGTATTTTGACATTTCCACCTACTTTTCTTCCAATTTTAAGTGCCAGTGGTTACTGAAGATGCATATCCACAGGACTTCTGAATATATTTGCTGTTGTCTATTTCCAAAAGCCAGGAGACCACTGAGTTTCTGAAATAATGCCAGCAAGTCCTACATCCCTCCCATGTCCCAGTAGCATTCAGATCCATAATGTTTTTGTGGAGAAGTGAACACATAGCCCCTGTGCCACTTCGCCCATTTGATATTTTATGTAGAAGTAACACTTTCTTTGTGATGTGCAAAGTGGCTTTACCTGTTATCTTGGTTTTCCCTGACTGCCTTTGAACAGTTGAATTTTATGCTTTTTATTATAATACCACCACAGAACCATAGTATGTTTTAAGGAAATTAAATGGACTGGGGAAAGGAATCAGGGGAAAATGATTTTGAATCTTTCATTGGAAAGCTCATTTTATTCTCGTCTGCACATTTGAAATTAAAATTGATGGACGTTACAAGACAGACAATTTCATTTTTCTTGTCAGGATGTCCTTAGCCAGATAGTCTCATCTGTCATTTATTAATAACCACAAAAATTCAGAATACAAATTATTTTATTTGATCTTGAGTTATGGGTTCTGATAACTGGATTTTTTGGTGTTGCAGAGTTAAATCTAGAGACTTTTTATCTCTGATGAAAATGAATTAATTGATTGGCCACCGTGATGTACTTATGTTACATTCAAATGTGCCTTTCAGCCACCTGATGATGGCTATCTTTGTAGTTTCTCCGATTATAAAGAGAGAAGCTGTATCTAACACTATTTGAACCATAATAAATCCAAGTCCTCTATCATGCTGCAACAAATTTGCCATTACATGTGAAGAGCTATTGATATACATGAAAAATGGAAATGATAACAGTCAGGGCAAAACTTATTGGAGGAAATACTGCTCTAAATTTTAAAAGCACACTTTGTGATGAGTGAAGATATGCAAATTTTTATGGTCATTTTGGGGAATTGTTATGTCATATTTTAATGTTCTTAACATTTGTGTACTAGGCAAATATTTCTCTTTTATTTGCCTACAGATGTTTTTGTGAAGCAATGAAAATGTTGAGGTAGACTTTGTTAGATGTAGTGCATGTGGTGTTTTTGTGTGTTTTTTTCATTATTGCTTTGGGAGGGAGAGGGGGAGGGCTTGGCCTTTTGTTGAACATAGTATAGATATGATCAATCATGCCTGTAGATTGTAATTTTAAACTAATGAGAACTTTTCACAGCTGAGTGATGTCATTAGTGAAGAGGAATCTTCAGATGCATATATGAATGATGAAGAATATTTAGAAATGCTGCGTAGATTATCACAAACTATGGTGAGTTTTTAAGAAGAATTGAAAGTTTGTTTTTCTGTTGAGAAAAATGATAGTGTTTGAGGCTGACAAATATAGAACTTAAGGTGGCGGGAGGAGGGTACGTCCTGGAGGTGATTTTTTAAATTTTATTATTAAAGATACACTTTTTTAACTTTTTCCATCAAATTCGGCATGTTCAAATTAGAGGAAAACAGTGAAAAAAATCGACTTTTTCATACAGTTGCCATGGCAATGCCGCCATATTGGATTTTGGCATCTCTAAATTGACTGATTTCAAAATCTATCTCCTATCTCAAATTTCAACAGATATTAATAAAACTTGGTGAACATATTGTTTGACATAATATCTAGAAAGTTACATATTTTCAGCCCTTCCCATGCAATAAAAAATTTTCTAGAAAAACCCATTTTTCTCTGAAACTTACCAATGGAATGGACCGCGCATATGTACGTTTTGTAGTCTTATTATGAAAATGATGTGTACCAAATTTGTTTAGAATCGGTTTCAAAACAAAAAAGGATATAGCAAAATGCTGTCAAAAAACCGGGTTTTGAGAAAAACACGTTTGAAGATTTTTTCAGTGAAAAATGAAGATTGAGAATTTCTTGTTCGGCCTTCAGTCTCGGAATAGCACCTTTTTACATACTAGCTTTCTCTCCATGACTTCTGTATCTCTTGTTGCCGTTTTTCGACTTCCTGGGCGTATCGTTTCTCGAATTTTGCTCCCTACCCCCCATCATTATAAGGGCTCCGATAGAGTAAAAAGTGGGTTCATGAGGGCCTATATCTGTCCCCCATATTTTTTTTTGCCCAAACCAAGAGTGTCTTGACCTTTACTATGGCATATCTGAGCACAACTGTGCTCTGAAGCACCAGAAAGAAAGGAAAATTTCACTATTTATAGGACATGGAAATTCATTTTAGAACACTAACACTGATAATCTGCATGATCAGCAGTTTTTTTTCACCTCATAGTGGTCATCCAATGTCCATCCCTGGCACTGGGGTTCATGATATTGCTAGAAGAGGTCATAATCAAGTGTCTTATGCACTTTTTGCCTATATAATCATACAGCGATGATCTACGAATGCATGTAGCAGCCAGATGGAGCCAAAATCCTGGTTGACAGTAAGCTAGGCCTATCGTTGAATGACCATTGGTCAAACACGTTAGAAAAGACATATCCACTTTTTGATACATTTTTATATGCAGAAAAGGCAGGGCTTTAAGAGGAAAGAAAAACCCCAAATCGCATTTTTGAGCAAAATCCATATTTCAGGATGCGCCCCCCCCCCCCTTCTTAAAGACAGTCAGTCTGAAAGATTTTATTTTTTTAAGAAATGATTGCAGTATTTAAGTCTTATACAGTTTCGTGGTTCTTCAGTAAGAACTATTATTTGTCTCGCGGCTAGTCAAAACAAGTTGTCTTTCAATTTTCCATCAAATGATTTAGTACTGCCATGCACTTTTATGTGGTGGAAAAAGTTATAAGCTAGCTTGACAGTATTCAGAGATATTACAAAAAATTGAAGTGGCATGGGGTGATCTCTCAGCACCAGCTGATATCAAAAGCAAAATTGGCAAAATTAATAGTTTAGCACAGAAATCTTTACGCTCACGTCACAACATCTTGATATAGGCTATTTATAATCTACCCATAAGAGCAACATTTTCTTGTTTAGATATGAATTTTCTTTTAGTTCCTGCAATATAAAAACATGAATATCAGACCATCTTCATCACATTCAACCTATGATTTCTCTATTTTACTCCAGCAACTTACACCTCATTCTGACTGGCCACAAGACATTTTTATTCTTTTTTTTCTGTTGTTTTGTCACCTTTGCACTGATATTTTGTTCTTTTTAGTCTCTTGAACTGCATTAAGTCAATAAGTATAATGAGACTTTTATTTTGATTATATTTACCTATTGATTTATCAATACTTCCCCTGACCTAAAGCATAAGTTCACCCCCAAAATTGTAAGTGATAAATTTACAAAAGCTTTTGTGTAGGGTGTTCTCAAGACACACAAACCGTATTCCAGATTTTGTAGGATATATTGTTGTTTTGTTTTTTTAAGTTATATTTTATTGGATCCTGACAAAGTATTGACAACATATTTCGTTCATGATATTTGGGAAATATTATGTTCTAAATGGTTTCATAAACTAAAGAGGAAGAACTGTGTACTCAAGCAAGGAAAAATTGAAATTGTTTACATGTACATGCTTTAGGCTCAAAGACATGAAGATGATATTCAACTCAAACCAGGGTTATGTAGCACCAGTGCTGAAATATATACATGTTCATACATTGTCAGTTATGTTCATCAGATAATGCTCAAGAGTTGCTAGAAACATGCAGAGAATATTATATTATTTTCACATGAATTTGATACTGATATTTTTAAGCAATAGTTCTCTTAACAGTTGATTTTGTTTTATAAATATGTCTGAGAATTTTTACATAAGTCTATATATTGTCATAGGTATTTTGTTAACAGACACTAAAAGTATTACTCTATGGTTCTTGACTGCTAATACTTTCTATAACTTATGTACTGTGCTTCTTTCTCTATCCAAATTACAATGAACTTCAGTGAGCTTCTGAACTGTCTTTATTAAGTTATTAAAATGTTATGCACTTATCCAGATCAAGAAATTGCAGTATCTTATAGCGTCTCTTGCACATTAAAGTGGAAATGATGTCAAGACATTCTAACTTACTTTAATCAAGCTTGCTGGAACATATGTTTCGCAGCCAGTCAAAATGACTCCTATGTCGATTTTTCACCATATGAGGTTTTTGATGTCATGTGAAAACTTATTTCATACCCTTTCAGGTGGTGAAAAAAGTTTTGAGCTAGCTTTATTCTAGCCAGAGATATTGCAGTTTAAAGAAACAAGGGGGGGAACCCTTCAGCAATGGCGGAAATTCTGAGAAAATCGAGTTTAAATGAACAAATAAACGCATAAATCTACATACCTACCTCACAAAAGCCCGATTTTTGTAAAGTAATATTTGTAAATCGAGGGTAAGACTGATACAGTCTTGTTCAGAAATTAATTTCAGTTTTTGCACTAAAAAAAACATTTGATGTCTAACCCCCCCCCCCCCCCCCCCCCATCACATTCAAAGCCCAATTTCTCAGTTCTAGCCCAGCAACACATCTCATTTCGACTGGCCACGGGACATTTAATTTTTTATATATATATATATATATAATTACTTATCTCTCTGCAGCACAGTGTTCCCTCCCTCATTCTTATTGATGCTTCTGCTCGCTTGTCAGTTACTTTTAGTGCTGCTGATAAGAAGGAAAAATTAAGCTCCAGGCATGGCCCAGTCAGTAAGAAAAAAGTACCAGTTAACACCCCAAATGGCAAGCAGAAAAATAAGAACAGAAACAGAAACAATCCCAATGGAGAAGAACGCAGTTTAAGCATGTTTGAAAGTGGGAATGGAGAGCAAGTGAAAGATTCAGAAGCCGCTGTTGCTGAAGAGGAGATACTACGAAACATATTGTTGCTTGATGGAGAGGACACTGAAGGAGATGAGCTAGAGGAGGTTTACAGCATTTTTACTGTTGCTGTATTTGCTATCAACGATTTCACTCCCCAGATATTTAGAAGTGTAAAGATTACAATACAAATTGCATTCCAAAATTCTGATAGTATGAAGAGAAAAAAAAGAAAAATTAACTGCAGAGGGTTTGGTTTGATTTGGTCTCTTAACTCTGCACAATCATTGGGGGGTGCCATAGAAGGGAGTTCCACACCAGTTATCTCTGTTTATGTATTCAGAGGGTATAGATCTAGTGAAGGTGAGAAGAGACTGTAGGATATAATGTTTCATATTTTTTAAAGTTAAATTTCATGAAGATAGTCACAGTAGGTGATGGTGAATTTTATTGTAGTACCTGAAATTCCAATGCTATTGGGGAGTGCTGAAAGGAGACTACCTTCAACTCAAATTTTAAATTTTTGTTTGGTGGCATTTTATATTTATAGCTGTGGTTTGATTTTCTATGATGATGCAGGAATTTTCATGTTCTTTTTTTTTTATTTAATTGACATTGAAGATGTGAGGTAATTCTAAGAGAAATTTAGCTCTTATTTTTCTGTTATGTTTTTTTGTTGGTTTTTATGTATTTGCATTTATTAATATGAGACATTTCATACAATTGGAATTTATATAACCTAGACATATTTTTCTGTGGTTCCCTTGGTTTACCATTTTTTCTTTGAATTTATCCTCTACAAAATCATTAAACAACTTTCAAACTATATAAATTAAATCTGATTGTGATCTGCTTCACATTTTTGTATGGTATCTTACTAATGAGATACAGGCATGTCATAAACTGTTTTCACCTCTTCTTGCTCATGAATGTACCTGGCAGACAGGTTGATAAATTAGGAAAAATCTGCATAGTAATTGCAATATATCATTTCACAAAAATAAAACCACATTGTATTGTTTAGAATAGATTATTTGTAAATTTAATATATTGTTCAAGTCTTGTGAAACTCTTAAGATTAAAACTTTAAGCTTGGGGAACGAATGCATTCCTGAAATGAAATTATTGTATGACAGAATTTTATAAACATTTCTTGTTCTTTTCTTGTTTTTTTGTTTGTTTGTTTGTTTGTTTGTTTGTTTGTTTTTCTTTTTACTTTATGAGTTTGCTATTCACATTACCGCTATTATCAAATAATAATGTTGGAACAAGAAAGAAAAACAAGAATATTTGAGCTTATGCAATTAATGTTTACCAGAACATTATTATTTATCATACATTTCAGGGTCTATATACCATTGTTTTATATTTCCTAATACTCATAAATTTCACTGATGCTTAGTCTGTCCATATTGAACAGCACACAAAAAAAAAAAAAGTATTGAAAAATGCAATTCTCTTTCATGTGTGCTGTAGTTATTTAACTCCCATTGCAACCCTATACCACTTTTCCATGTATTTAACTCCTGCCTATTCTAATTCTTCAGGCAAAGCTAGAGGCTCTGGATAGAGATAATGGTGAAGATGAAGGTGGTGAAGTTACTGTTCCAAAAGAGATCGTTTCATCAACTGAGAAAGATTCAGACAGTTCAGAAGCTGAGGAAGAAGGTAAAGTGACTTTGTTCATTCTTGCACATGGTATGTACTCTGGTGACAGTTTGTGCTTTTATAGCAATTGTAATTCTTAACCACTTCATTTGTTACCAATAATGCCTGGTACATCCAAAAACTGGTCTGTCATGTGCAGGAAAACTCACATGATATGTCCATAGTCAGCCCACTACTAACCACTCCTTCTTCCCTTTCGATCGAATGTTCCAACTGCTGACCAGTAGGATGTTTTCACAAACACTGCAAGCTGATGATAGGCAGATGAGGTAGCAATAAAGACTCAAATCAGGCATATAATCTGCTTGTTCATGTAACAGTTAGTAACAATGAATAACAGTTGATTCCACCAATTGCCTGAGGAAAAGCAGGGGGACAAATGCTGTATCGGTGATGCTGGTCACACAAATACAAAATTCACATAGAGTAAAGCAGTTCAAACAATATTAAATAACACTGTGAAATTTACAGCTGAATAAGAATAAAGTGAATTTCAGAGTGGTTGTTCACGTTATGCATGAATTACATTTCATTTATATATATATTTAAGAATGATGTGGACCAGAACACATGAAGACATACATTCATGTTCAATAGAACTCAACATGTTTTCAGTCTACTGCCATTATATTTACCTTTCCAACACTCCCTTAATTAAGTGATAATGCTTTGAGTAGGAGTCTTTTCATTATCTATTGTGTCTAAGTTATTAAGTAGGATGTTTAAGATTTTTTTCAGTCTACTGCCATTATATTTACCTTTCCAACACTCCCTTAATTAAGTGATAATGCTTTGAGCAGGAGTCTTTTCATTATCTATTGTGTCTAAGTTATTAAGCAGGATGTTTAGCCACATATAAGTAGACTTCACTGCATCATAGCTTAGATCATGTCATTTCAATTGAGTGCTCACCACAGATTGTAATTTTGAACTAAAAATTAAGAATGGATATTGAAGTTTCAATCTTTCCTACATAATTTTTTGTGAAAAAATGTGTTGCAGAAAAAATGTTGAAAAGAGAAGGGGTTGAGAAAGACCAATTTGATAGCCATTTATTTTGTGTGGAGTTGTGTAATGTTTTTATTACAAAAGTGGATTATATTTAGGAAACACATCATTATATAAATTTGTTAATTCTTTCTGGAGAAAGCTCTGTGTTGAAAGAGTTTTACTGAATCATTTGAAACAGCATAACTTTTATACATGCATGTCAAATATTTTTTAAAGAAGTTCAGTTTTCTAAAAATGCTTTAATTCAGAATGAGACAAGTATACAATTGTACAAATGTTTGGTAGATTAGGAGAAATGAATACTTTCTACCCATGTTTCTTCTCACAGAAGAACCACCAGTAGACCTGGCTAAGCCTGAGTTTGAAGGTTTGTGGAACAAAGAGACAAAACCTTTTAAAGTTCCTAAAGACACCGATTTTGTTCCCTCAAAACCTGTTGGAGGAAGTCAAATGGATCAGGTAAGGAGACCACTAAGTATGATATTGAAAGTTTTGTAGGTCAGTCATTCTGACATAAATATTTATCCTTTATACAAATGATCTGAGCTTTGAGAGAGTCATGGTATAAAGTGATGTTCTTTGACCCGATTTGGTATCATTATGCAGTGAGACTTACAATAAACAAATCAATGACATGATTAGCATCTCCATGGGAGACTGGAAAACAATGTCTAATGTGAATAGGGATACCAAGGAATAAGGTCAAACCTGCATGATCTGAAATACTGCAATGTCAGTAGCAAGAATATGCACAAATAATGTTCCTTTTCATTAAGCAATGTTGATTTCAACTTAGTCATTCAACCAAACAAGGTGCAAGTTGATTTTCTCTCATAAATCACTTTTCCTGGTCTAATTCCTTTGTTTTTGCCATAAGTAGACCTGTCTTAAATTGTTAGATGAACTGAATGTGTTTGCAGGAGATACTGAAGCGGACTTTGGAGAAAACACGTGATGGCATTGTGATCAACCAGGTGGCTGCAGGGAGAGAATTCACTGGCTGTCCCTTCTATAGCAAGCCAGATGTTATCCATTTCAAGGTAAATAATATAGTCACATGGATAGAAAAGGTCTCAGTACAAACAGGAATACTGGCATAATACATAACCTTATTGTGACATATAAACATGAATATAAATAATATGTAATAATTTGATAACCTAATATAACCATAGATATAATTTTGCTTTAGACATAATTGACAATAGTCACAAAGGAATGGCTAGAATTTTCACCTAGACACAAGGTTTTTTGAACAAATATCAGTTTAGATAGCATTTAAATGATTTTCAACTCAGACAGCTGCCGATCTATGCATATATATTTCCACTGTTTATGATACTGTAGTGCGAGTAATCTGGATTTTTTTTTTTTTTTATGGAGCATGAAAACTTATATGAAAATGATTGCTGCAGTAACAACAACAACAAAAAAAAGGCATTCTCAGAATTGGATGGTTTTTGCAGTTTTATCTTATTGGTTAGCCAAATCAGATTTGTCTACAAGGTATTTGCCTTATTTATTGTCCTTTGACATTAATATTTAAAAACATGATTTCCTGGACAAGACCCACGGATTATGACTTGAAGAAGAGTTACTTATGGAATAAACAGTAAGCTTCTTTCAAGTACAAATTGAGTAGAGGTCTTTGACCCATAGATTTTGCTTTGAAAAGAATGGCAAGTGATGATAGAACAAAATCATGAAAAAAAAAAATGAAAATGTCTGAATATAAGATTGTTTTGTAGTTTAGCACTCCTCTGCCTAAATATCACATGGAGATCCTGTCATAGGTAGATATCCATCAGGCTATTTCTGATGTCACCCACCTATATTGCAAAACCATTTGGAGGTGGGGGGTGGGGGGGGGGCGTCATGAAATATAGATTTTGCTAAAAAAATGCGATTTGGGGTTTTTCTTTTCTCTTACAAGCCCTGCCTTTTCTGCGTATAAAAATGTATCAAAAAGTGGATATGTCCATTCTAATGTGTTTGACCAATGGTCATTCAACAGTAGGCCTAGTTTACTGTCAACCAGGATTTGGCTCCATCTGGCTGCTACATGCAGTTGTAGATCATCGCTGTATGATTATATAGGCAAAAAGTGCATAAGACACTTGATTATAACCTCTTCTGGCAATATCATGAACCCTAATGCCAGGGATGGACATTGGATTACCACTTTGAGGCGAAAAAAACTGCTGATCATGCAGATTATCAGTGTAAGCGTTCTAAAATGAATTTCCACGTCGAAATTTTCCTTTCTTTCTGGTACTTCAGAGCTCAGTTGTGCTCTGATATGCCATAGTAAAGGTCAAGACACTCTTGGTTTGAACAAAAAAAGATATGGGGGGGCACCTGTAGGCCCTCAAGAACCCAGTATTTACTTTATCGGAGCCCTTATAATGATGGGGTGTAGGGAGCAAAATTCGAGAAAAGATACGCCCAGAAAGCCGAAAAACAGCAACAAGAGACACAGAAGTCATGAAGAGTGGACTAATATGTAAAAAAGTGCTGTTCCAAGATTGAAAGCCGAACAAATTATTTCTCCATGTCCATTTTTCGCTGAAAAAAAAATCTTCAAACGTGTTTTTCTCAAAACCCGGTTTTTTGACAGCATTTTGCTATCTCCTTTTTTGTTTTGGAACCGATTCTAACCAAATTTGGTATACATCATTTTCATAACAAGACTAAAAGACGTACATATGCGCGGTCCATTCAGTTGGTAAGTTTTAGAGAAAATTGGATTTTTAATATGAAAAAAACGGTGAAATTTGATTTTTTGTTACATGACATTTTCAAAAATTTCTAGAAAGTTTTTTTATTGCATGGGAAGGGCTGAAAATGTGTAACTTTTTAGATATTATGTCAAACAATATGTTCACCAAGTTTAATCAATTTCCGTTGAAATTTGAGGTAGGAGATAGATTTTAAAATGTCAATTTAGAGATGTCAAAATCCAATATGGCGGCATTGCCATGGCAAACGTATAAAAAAGTTGATTTTTTTTCATTGTTTTCCTCTAATTTGAACATGCTGAATTCAATGGAAAAGGTTAAAATAATCTATCTTTAATAATAAAATAATAATAATATAATCTAATAATAAAAAATAATAATAATAATAATAAAATAATCTAATAATAAAAAAAATAAACTCCAGAATGCGCCCCAGTCGGGGGTGGGGGGGGGGGGGGGGGGAGGGGGGGGAGGGGGGGGGGAG
>JBCEWB010470778.1:0-19570 GCA_039654565.1 Peronia peronii | reverse complement strand
CTCTCTCTCTCTCTCTCTCTCTCTCTCTCTCTCTCCCTCTCTCTCTCTCTCTCTCTCTCCCTCTCTCTCTCTCTCTCTCTCTCTCTCTCTCTCTCTCTCTCTCTCTCTCTCTGGCTCTGTGTCGTCACTAGAAGGCCTGTGATTGACAGGTTCTATCAGGAACCCCAATCTTCCTGAAGATAATTGATTGGAGACTGGTAGAAGACGGAAGAGTCGAGGAGTGAGCGGAGAGGTGAATTTTATGCAGATGCTCTATTTGATGGTCAGTCAGCTGGCTTCTAAATGACGAACAGGACAAGGGTATTTTACATCTGAATAATTATTAGGGCTGGGTGCATCCTGTAGAAGTATGGCATCCAATATATGCATACTTCTGGTCTATACAAATGTGGAGGTTGATCCTGCAAACAGGCCTTTAAGCTGATATGGGAGACTTCGAAGAAGATTACGAGCGACCGAAGAAAGCGAGAAGGGGAGGGATGGGAGGGACGAGGGAGGGGAGAGAGGAGGGAAGAAGGAGGGGGGGGGACTGCTGTTGAAACTCTACCTTGTAAAAAATGTTAATGTAAAGATATGGCAAAACGGTGGTACCAAATAATGCCATTTGTCTTGCTGCAGAATGGTTTTAAGACTATACTGTTAAAATGCGTGAAAAATACCAAACGTTTGCGATAAAATTGTGGCAACAAAATCTTGCAGTAAAATAATTATCTGGTTAATTGATTGTAAGTTCACAGCAAATGGCTCTAAATTTAGGGATAATTTTTACAGTGTGCGCTCAACAAGGAGTGAAGAGAAATCACCAACGAATACGCCGAGATTGCTACAAACATGTTAATAAAAGCGATCTGAAGAATCCAGAAATTGAAATCAATGGATGGAAAACGTTGGCGTCTGGGAGTTTTAGACAGATCTTTTCTAGTTTAAGGACCGAGTGACTCGCCATGCACACTAAAGCAAAAAAGATAAAGAAGAGAGATCCGAGATAAAAGCCTTACTAGATTCGAGGTTATGAACTTTCGAAACTGACTGATGCCATAGAATATTGGCCTCTTCCGGCTCCGGTCAAACGTTATATCAAAGTCACTGCAACAGTTCTAGAGGAAGTTTAATAAACAAAGACAAACAGTTACTTCCTGCTGCAAACAGACATTGGCCAGACTGATTGCATAACTATACGCAGGTGACGCAGGTAGATATGAAGACAATGACAGGGCCAATTCTCATAACTATACATGCGGCCAGACAAACCTACACAGGGTTTGTGCACCGGATCTCAAGCCTTAAAGTGTTAAGGCCCTGATCTTCTCAAGATTCGCTGAATATGCTTCGCATTATGAAACAGTTTCCAACTGAAAAATAATACAAGAAAGAGATACTGATCTCACACTGTCATCTTGGCCTTGAGTACCATTTCTTGAGCTCGACTAAATGGCATTTACACTATAGGAGTTTCTTCTGACATGGGGTTTAACCTTTGGAGTGTTAAGGTGTCAATCTGATCAGCCGAGATAACCATTCCCAGGAGGTTGAAAGACTTATCACAAACGTAATGTAATGCATCTGATGATAGACTTGCTCATTGCACTTATCATTGAAACCTTTCGTCCATACAGCGTACAGTTCAGTCATATGTCGCCGAGTGTAGTATCAGTCTTCAAAAGCTTCAAACATAAACTGTTCTTTCTCAAAGGTGAATATTTATGCCATATTATAAACTCTGATACTTCAACAGTTTACACCGCCACTAACTTTCTGGATTAAATCAGTCCGATTATTATTCATCTTTCATTTATTTTCTTACTCATTTTTCTATTCAACCTAGTGTGTCATTTTCCATCCACTGGTCGTTATTCTGACGACAATTCAGCCATAGTTTGAACTTGTTTGCCAGTAACAACACAAATATTAACCATATTAACCCCCGCGGGGGCCCGGGGTTTATAAGTAGGTTCTCTGCTCCCACCTGCAGTCGGTGCAAGCCTGCCATCGGTGGGATAAATCCCATGGAATGCCATCCTCGAAATTCCTGGAGAGACATCTCCTTACTCTCTCCTTGCTCCTGTCTTCTGTCCCGCTTTCTTTTCTCTTTTTTTTTCTTGATGTGTAAATCTATCTTACCGTGTTTGACACAATATAGCCGTAATCGTGCCGATGTGTCGTTAAACCCCAACACAAACAAACAAACAAACACAAATATTATGTGAATACTGCAGACGACTCTGGATACAGAAAATTATATCTCTTCGGTTTCAAGAAACGTTTTTTTTTTTTTTTTAAACTGATCTGATTCTGATTTGTATTCTAATGTTTCAAAAACTGGCCTAGCGTTGGGTTGGATTGGATTCGATTTTTAGTTTGCGGCCTAGCGTGATAACGATAACATAGCTCCAAAGAGGATAATAAGGGCATTCAGTAAGTTATAAAGATGTATATGAAAAAATGATTATCAAAGTATGTAAAGGCCAATCTGTGTCTATCAAGATCAGATACCGTTAAATATGTAGCAAAGCCTTATGTCCACAGCTTTTAATTTATGATTTGTGTGTCTATTAATCTAGCCTATGAGTGGTAAGAATGTTGAGGTGATTTCCAGTCTCGTTGTAAGGGCAAATCCTTCCGTGAGCATTCTAGGTGTGTTTGTAGACGATTTGCAGATGAGTTACTAAACATACCCAAATATATTAAAAGCATAATTATTATATTTGTTAGTTTTGTGAAAAACAAAAAAGTATCAAATTCTTGATTGTGCTCTTCAACTTTCAGGTTTGCAAATTTAGCTTTAGAATTTTGCGGGGCGAAATGAGGCACAAAAACTGATACCCATGTAGGTCTATGTGAACGTTTTCTGACAACCCGCAGTTTCCTAGGAAACGTGTTCCAAGCAAATTAAGATTTAGTTTTGGAGTCTCTCTGTTCACACCGCATAAAATGAAGTTTTAGAGAATGAATTGATGCAGCACAGAAGTTTTTTTTTCTTTTTTTTTTAAAGATGGAGAAATATTTAAACTGATATTAAAAACCAGACAAAAACAAAGGGCTTTTTGTTCAAATATATCTAAGTTAGTCGATCTGAGCACGTGCCTACCGAGCACGTGTTGGACCAAGCGGTCACTTTGGCGACAGATGTGTCCTAGTGGTCACCGCCTAGAGGTCATCACCTAGGAGTCATCACCTAGAGGTCTTCACCTACAGGTCATCAGATAGAGATCATCAGTCGAAGCTTTAGCTGTATGTCCTTATCATTGCAAACCAGTTGCTATTCCATGCATGCTTAAGTGCCTGCTCTGGACCATCACGTACTGCCTTAGCATAGGCCAAAGACACAGTATTATACAACAAAGAAACCGCTAGACAGCCAGACAGTCCGAGGTCAGAAATCCAGTGGGTGCAAAGAAGTAACGGTAGCTGGGGTGCAATTGTCAATTCCATCAAATTTCTCAAATGTCTGCCTATTACTAACAATACCAAAAGAGGCGCTGTTCTTAATCAGGAATTCTGTTTTCGATGCTGTTGTAAATTCCTGTACATTCCGAACAAAAGTAGGCTATGGTGAACTTATCACGGTATTGTCAAATACATCATGTGTTCCCATTTTCTTACTTCCCTCAGAAACAAAAGTCCTAGACATTAACTCCGTGGTGTCAGTGAACTTTTATTAGCTGTCAAAAGACAGCTACTCGTTGTATTCTGGAGTTCTTATTTTATTGTGTTACGTTTACACATCAAAAAAAAAGTTACAGAAAATTGCAATCAAATAATGTGAGACAGGAACTTTCTTTGTCAGAAATAGGCTCTCGAAATAAATTTCTCAGCCGTATATTGATAGTGATGGCAATAAGAAGATTACAATTTAAAATCTAATCTTGCAATATTAATTTTGTTATTTAATCATCTATTTCCAGATGGCATTAAAGAACACTCCTGTGACAACATAGTTCACTGCAATAGGATGTGAATCTCAGCTCCAAGAGGCGCGACAAAAAAGAGAGTGGGTGTTATAATCACTTGGAAATAAAGTTCTTCGGTTTCTGCTTAGAGATCCAGCTGGTTTTGTCGTTTCTGCAGCAACACTCTGGGCCATCTTTGCGAACCCATGCACTGAAACTGCCCATGCAGAGACTGACAAGTGACTAGAGATCTAGAAAGGGGGACATAAGCTTACGTGAGCTTCAAATATTCCTTTATGTGAAAGATGACCAAACTGTTAGGAATGTTGGCGAGATCCTGCACTTGTGATCGGAAGCCTAAACTAAGCGAAACTACGTCATTTTCATGACGTTTCTTATCACATAATAATGGCATCTGATTATCCTCAGTGTTGTCAAGACTGACACATCTTATGTAAGACATTATCACTAACGTCATTAATTAGCTGAACTAGGGGTCTGAAAGCAAGTGAGGGGCCACGGGTGACAACTATGTTAAAACTTCAACGCTGATACATAACATTAGGGAAGAACTGTGTGTTCGGCATCCTTGAGGTCAAGACCAAATTAATGAGGCAGGATCGGAGTGCAAATACGTGAAAGACTATACGAGAAAGACTAAGACTGTTGTGTGAAAGAATATTAGATTTATATTCTATTTTTTAAAGGTTCTAAATGGACTATACCGTTGACAATCATTATGACTACGTGCCATAGTTTCAAAGTGAAGAAAAGAAATAAAAGAGAGGACCGCATTCCGGATAACAGAGACTATTCAATGTTATCTGGGATGACAATCTTTCGCGGTTGCTTTTATTCCACTGCCTTATCGTGATGAAAATATACTGCGCTTATTTCAAATAGAAACAATTCATGGTCAACCATTTAAGCAGAGAGTTTAACAAAATACTGAATTTACAGCAGTGAAAGATTTAAGGAAACCACGAGGGCAACTGGAAAGTGTTCATAAATTCAATGAAACTACGGTCTTTCACCGAAATGTATAGAAGTGAAAGTTTGTATTTTAGTATTTAAACATGTAAAGCTGAAGCCACTAATATTGATGTTCACAGACTCCCCCATAGCAACAAAGACACGTTTCAATGTGCACTAATGTCTCAATAATGCGCCAACTGCCACAGCAGATCCCATATTATGTGCTATCTTTCAAAAGAAATAAGAAATTATATAACGCTGCAACATACCAGATGCGTATGGAGTTCTTCACCTAGTTATGGAGTCATTTTAAAATCAAGCAATATTATCTACTAGAATTACCCACAATGTCACTTTTGCTTCTTCGTTGACGATGGTAATTGCTGTTCAGGATCTCGGAAGAGAATACCAGTGCATTGATGAGGAAAATCGTGTCAACGTACTTAAGTGGCAATAGGTGAGCGTAGCGAGCATCTCGGCGAGCCGTGTAATAATGAGACAGTGAGCGTGAGTTGTGAGGTGACGAGAGCAAGGTCAGGATGTATTAGGTTAGCTCAAGGCGACGAGGACTAGGACCGGTAGATCTAAAGCTGGTAGTTAAGGCAGGGTTCGTGTGCCGGGTCACCCAGCGCTTCACACACTCGCCTAGCCAGCCACTGGCGAATCCGTGACTCCAGTGCCGGTCAGCCAAGTCGATCCTCCACCGGCGGTGCACAGCGGCTGATCACTCCAGCATCTGCCCGGTGGTCACCCTCTTTATAAGGCAGGAATCAGAGTCACAAGGCAGTTCAGCCAGAATAACTGCTGAATAAAGAAGACTGGACAGCTCAAATTAGATTTTTACACTGCAGTTAAATAGCCGAGACTCAGCTTTGCTTTTGTTCATATTGATAGTCGACCACGCCCTCTTTCAGATAATTGCAAACATGCATCGAATAGATGTGACTGTGAAGCTGTAAAAAAGACATCACGCCAGCGAACATAGTGCAAGTTCCATATTGCCATTACTAAAATTGATACATAATATCAGTATTGTCAATGCTAAATTATAACCTCATATTGATATAATTTCAGAGGCATGTGATCTCGTCAAAGGTACATCGATTGTGAGTCTTTACTGTTGGTTTCTAATTTGGTCATTAGACAATGGATGAGGACAGGGAGAGCTTACTAGGACAGCATTGTTTTTCTACTGCGCAAGTCTCCAGCAGCCAAGAGTACGCCCATTCCAAGACCAACTTCCTGGAAGTGTTCCTGACTGCAGTACCTTTGGTCTTTCTCGCTTTCTCCACAGTCATCCTCAACACGATGGTGCTATGGATGTTTAAAGTGAAACGGTCTCTGAGAAGCTGTAAGAACATCTACCTGGGCAGCCTGGCCCTGGCTGACCTACTCATCGGTTTTTGTATGTTCCTCGCCTTGATCAAACAGCTGAGAGGTCACGTGGAATGGCTGCCCACCTTCTGGTGCCGGTTCTACCTGGTGGTCAGACAGTCAGCCCTCTATGTCTCTCTGCTCAGCCTGGTTCTCATCACTGGAGACAGATGGTGGTCCGTACACTACCCATTCACCTACCGTGCCAGACGAAGAACCAAAAACGCTTTCTTAGCCGTCACTTTGGTCTGGTTATTCAGTTTCATTTTGCACATTCCACCTGTAGCTCTGTGGGATATCATCATAGGCACAGACCCGAGAGCATCGACGAATTCCTCAGATGATGGGAGACCTATAATTACACCGGCTGCCTCTTGTGAACTTCCATTCTCGCATAATATTATTTTCGTCTCCGTTGCTTCAGGTGTCCTATACTTCATCCCTTTGGTAGCGATGCTCAGCTTAAACTGCAGTTTGTATGTTGGCATCTTACGGCGCAAACAAGTGCAGATTCGTCGATCTGTCCGTTCGTCAGACAAACTTTGCCAGTACGATGGACGGTCTTCCAGTTCTTCTATTACAGACGCGGGAGAAGGTATGCAACTTTTAAGCGGTTTCGGTCAAAGACGCAATCCTTGGTGTGCTCATTTTCCAAGACGCCATTCAATGGACGCAGCTCGTCTCAAAAAATCTCTCTCGGCTCCCCAGTTCAGTAGCGATGTTTTACACGCCCTCGCTGGCCCGAGACGGTTTAGCTGGGCCCCAAGGAAAACTTCTCTCAAATCAACCAAAGGAGGCGAAGAACTGGCTAGGAGCCTTCTCGTGAGACAAGACAGGAAAGCCGCACTAGGGCTAGCACTGTTGGTCATCGTCTTTTTGTTGTGTTGGTTACCCTCTACCGTTGTGGGCATCCTGCAGTCAGCATGGTACTCCAGCGTATCCCAGCGGGCCAAAGACGTCACCTTCTGGTTCTTGTTAGCTAATTCCGCCATCAACCCTCTCCTCTATGGACTTTTCAATAAGGAGATGCGGAGTGCATTCAAGCAATGGTTATGTGGCGGACAGTCTAGTCATCGCTTACGAGCACAACATGCATTGCTTTTTTATAGCGTGAACTTTAACGCTGCTCTTTCAGTTTCGAAGAAAATTATTTCTTTTGACACTGTACCTGAATGACTGATTTTGTATGTGCTTGTTATATTTATTTCCTAAGAACATATGCGCTCTGTTTCTTGAAAGAGTCATGAACTGATATAGGTGAAAAAAATGTGCACAGCTATCCAGGAACAGAGCTAGGAGGACAACACGTGTAAACAGGCGGCCGCTCGAATTTCTTCCTGACTATTCATACCAAAACTATGCTGAAATGTACTAATTTGCTCAGAGAGATAATATAACCATTCACTCACAAACTGTTGGTATTGGAACAGGGGAACAAAAGCTGATGAAATAGATTTACAACAAAAAGTAATTACTGTTTTTGGCCCACGTTTTGTAGGAAAAATGTATGGAGAATGTAAACAGAAACAAAGAACTGTACACAATTTAAATACCAAAATGCAGTCTTTGCAGAGAGGGAAAAAAATAATGTCTTATTGAGGAAATAACAAACAAATTTGTGAATGGTAATATGAATTTTATCATTGTCATCATTGTCGTTATCATTGTCACATCGTCACCAGTCTCGTCATCTTTATTGTTACTACATCATCATTTTCATCATCATCACCATCACCATTGGCTTTCTTTTACAAAAAAAAAAAAATATCTAAAATTAAGACGACTGTCCATCTGCAACTAATCAAATACATCAAAAAAGTTGAAAAACAATGAAGAACTTGGTACTGAGTTAATAAAGCAAACTGATCTCGCTGGCCAAATTTTCGAGTCGACTTGGCTCTTCGTCAGGGCAATGTAATCACCATTATCTTCATCATTAAATTATCATCATCTCACCTTCATCATAGCATCACTTTTGATTATTATCGCCATTTCCATCAATCAACACTGTCACCATTAATTTCGTTACCATCCTTACAGTAACACTGTCACTCTCATCAATGTTCAATCATTCATCATGACAATCGTTTAAGCAATATCTTCAACCAACTTGCTGACAGCATTACAAACAGAAGAGTATTGCAGTTGTCCAGATAGTATATTCCTTTTGTTTTGTTTTGTTCCTATGCACTCAGTTGCAGTCATGACGACCCCTAGGTTCAGACATAATAATAATAATTAGTGTCAGTGAAAGAAATAGTGTTTTATTCTGTAGCTAACAAGGAACTCGGTGCAAAAGTAGACCACGATATTGCGTGAAAACCCAACGCCGAAGTAGGTCAGCCTTTTCCTACGTCAGTAAATCATTAACTCTACTCATTGCTATTATTTGGAGCGCATTTAGGTTCAACAGACTAGAGTCAGTCACTCATAGTGATGTGTTTTAGTCATAAATTTTCTACCCACCGTCACAGGATCAAATCAAGAGGTGAGGCAAACATACGGCCGAGGCAAGGCCGAGTACATGGGTCGACGGGATTTCCCGGGCAATTGGTGACTTCTATTCACACCATGGAATTTAAAATATCTGTTTTTCCTTTGTGAATCTCCATTTTCTATAGGATATGACAGCTTTTTTGTATCATCCATATCTTTTTAAGTGGACATTGTCCCTTTGAATAACTATAGGAAATAGAGTTCACCAATATTTCGGGAAATTCCATCGACCCATGTCCTTGGACTTGTCTCGACCATGAGTTTGCCTCATTTGTTGACCTGACCCTATTACGGTGGGTATGAAATTTACGGCGAAAAGTCTTGGCTATGAGTGACAAACTTATAGCCTATTGAACCTAGATGTCCTCCAAATAGTAATTAGTAGCGAGTAGTGCTAATGATTTAATGACGAGGGAAGACGCTTGACGTACTCACTCCTTTGGCTTTTTCCTGAAGTCTTGTGTTCTACGGTTGCATGAATAAGAAATCGATAAATCGGACAAAGGCAAAAGCAGCGAGAATTGTCTGTCGAAATCCTGTAACGAAAAGGTTTGCGTTCTTGGAAAAGAAATCAAGACTACTATTCATTGCCACTGACTCGTTCCAAAGAGAAAACTGTCGATTGTAATTGATTTCCTCTAAGAGTTTTTACTAATCAAGAGAGCTGCTTACCGTTGAATTTAGTGGCATCTTCGACACAATAAGAACACTTTGCAGAAGTGATAATAGTGAAAGGCATAAGAAGATGTTTAAATGCATTATAATAGATTTCCATGTACAGGGAGAAACACTGTTCATTTGTAAATGTTTTGATTGCATAGAAATCACTGTATGCCTGCAATAATAGAAACCACCTTCCACATACACAATATTAATCATAACAGAGAGTAATACATACACAGCCTAAGATACCATTTCCCATATACAATGCCGAGTTCTCTGTTCGCTCAAGCTTCAAATTCTTTAAAAACTGGCAGGGTCTATGGAGGTGACATGTCACTGATTAGAAAGTTTCCTATCAGTTTCACTACTTATATGACATGTCACCCACACAGTATCCTTTACTAACTTCAATCATAATCCTTACCAATATTGCAGTATTCCTTTAATAGAAACCAAAGCAGTGTTCAAATTCTTATCAATCTAGTAATATCAAAGAGGCTTTTAAAGTCCTGTTACCATTCAAAGTCCTGTTACCGTAATTATGAAATGCATTCTAATATAGGTTAAATGGGGAAGAAGTGACATGTCACCCAGACAGTGAAATGATAGGTAAAATTCGTGTTTAGCTGACAGTGTTACCCAAATAAACCCTTTAATCTTACTTATCTTATTTAGGCGACCGGTCAGCCAAACAGACAGTAACTTGAACTTTAGCAACACTGTCTGATTAATGAAAAGCGAGCACTGATGACATTCCTGTTTTCGGCCAGTTTTGGCTTTTTCGCTATCTGATTATCCCGAAGACCAGTCCTGACAGAGAAATGTGAAGAGAATGTTTCAAAGACGTGCTAATAATTTTTTATTTATTTATTTTATTTTTTTTTATTTTTTGTAGAATGAGACAAAAAAAATCAAACATTTCTGTCCACAGTCTCTGTATGAACATTGGCTCTTTAATTTAAATTGGTCAGTAGAAAATGCTAAATAAAAAGTACTCAACTAGATTTTGAGAGAATTTATCTAAAAAAAAAAAAAATCGAGGTCATGCTGCATTCTAGCTACCCCAGTTTTACATGTTATGATGTGTAGATGCTGGTTTCTTATTTTTTGACCGTTGAGCTCTTATAGATTTTCTCTCTTTTTTCCGGTTGGGCTTTCTCGACTTGGCTTTTGACACTATAAAGTGACTTAGGTATATTTTTCGATTAAGGGCTTCACTTTATCTGCGTAATAGTGGCAGTCGTGGGTTGATTCTGTCCTGTTTAGTCACTCCAGTCCCATTGGGAGAACCATCTGGAATGGTTCAGCAGTCCAATCCATGCATGGCAGTCTCGATAACAATGGGAGATCATCGTGCTCAGCCCTTTTACTTCCCTTTTCCAGGCACAAGAGGCTTTGAGCAAGGAGTGTAAAGAAGTAAGCAAATCACTTTTGTGCCATTTGCATCAAATATGCACCATGAAAAATTCCCCCCAAATACGGTATCATTATCACTGGTGAAATGCACATGGGATCGAAGGGTCAAGTCCCTTGCCCTGAGTCTTTGAAATTTCTCTTTGTTCCATGTTCAAATGAATGTTTTCAGTATTATATTTGAGCAATTTCGCACTTATCCAGTTATGTTCATATTTTATACCATTTGTATGTTCCTATGTGCAATACTCTATTGCATCGATTCATTATATGTATGGCAATATTTCACGTTTGTTTCCTTGATAAGCTGCATGTGTATTTTGGGGGGGGGGGAGGGAGATAGAGAGAAAGAGAGAATACGCATGACCAAGAGAGAGAGAGAGCATGAATGGCCCAAGAAACACAAGTGTTTAGATGTGAAAGAGGAAAGGAAGAAAGAAAGAAAGAAAGAAAGAAAGAAAGAAAGAAAGAAAGAAAGAAAGAAAGAAAGATATAGCTGGAGCAAGCACTTGATAGTGACAGAAACAGAGTTCGGGAGGGATAGAGAAAGACAAAGTGCGAGAGAGAGAGAGAGAGAAAGAGAGAGACCACGAGATTTCAAGCCATAAGTGATGACGAGAAAAAAATACGGTTGTATTTTGCATCATAAATCTTTCATTTTTTTTAAAAGTCAGTTTACTTGTTTTGTGGTTTTGTTCAGTTTTGCTTTTATGTTGTGTTTTTGTAATTTGGAAGAGACAGCAAAAACACTAATTTGTTGTCTTTTTCAGTGATTACTGCATTGTGATTAAAGTAATTCATCTTTAACTACTAAATGCCTTTTGTCCTATGTTTTATTTGAATTGTGTTGCCCTAACTAATGCACCATGAAAGAAAAGGACTTATGGCCGACAAGAATGCAGATGCATGTAATACATATATCACGGACAATCACCAGAGAGATACAGAGAATGAGAGGGTGAAAAAGCTTACTCAGTCTCTCTCAAATTTGAGGAAAATGACACAGCCACAGCCACATAATTTGCCACATACATACTGATCAACGGGTACGACGATAAGTGCAGTCTGATAGCAATAGGAGAAACGGAGCATCAATGATCCATGAAAGACTGGACTGGTGTTCAGGTGTGATAGGACAAGAAAGAGATATTAGGCTACAGTGAGCAGTCATGGTGCAGAAATAGAAACAAAAATCAAGAAGAAGGAATATGAATAGATAGTAACCAAAAAACATCTTAAAGGATTAAACGAAAAGTGTAATCTGTTTACTCAGAAAGGCACACAAAGCCACTGCTTTACTCTGTTTCAAGTCATAGAATTAGAAGTATATTTAATTTAATGAGTTCAGTTTTGTGCTTTCACTATTTTTATGCTGTATGTGTTTGTTTGTTGTTTGTTTGTATGTATATTTCTTTAAGCCCAATAGTCAATGTAAGATCAATGACAAACAGGATAATTCAACCAAATAAAGAATACACACACACATATAAAAGAAAGAAATGGTGTTACAACATTTACGACAAGGAAATGAGAACAACAACAAAATTTGAAACTGATAAGGATAACAAATATAGACAGGAAACATCGTGAAACTGAGAAAGAGTGTGTGAGTGAGAGAGAGAGAAAGGGGGGAGGGATGAGAAAATTTCCAATGAGAAGAAAGAGCGACAGCTAAAAAGATGCAGTAACTCATCAACACAAAACAAACAAAATGAACGAAAGAGCCAGTAGGAAATGGTCATGACATATTAGAAATTCCACACGTGTAACGGGCTAAAAACGCTGACTTTATTACATGATTAAATTGTATTTATCTAGAAAAAATAATTCTTATACTATGTATTCACTTTTATTTCGCTAAGTTATCACACTCACAAAACATCAACCTTCTTTCACGTGTTTCTCATCAAGCATTAGTTTTGGCCTTGTGCAACGCCCAACACGAGTAGAGGTTACAGGGAAAATATTCTACATACAGAAAACTGAAGATCTTCTCTACTCAAGGCTATAGTAATTTTTATGATCTTAAATGTAAATTTGAAAACTCAGAATGTCTATAGACCATGCCATTCTCAGACAATTCCAAAATGAGTTAAACAAAACTACCACCTACTCCAATATATTATCATCTTATAACATCTTATGTTTAGCGAACGAAATATACCAACAAACAGTAATCGAGTTAAGCCTTTGCCTTCAAGAGGACTCGCTGACTAGAAAGATAAATGGATTTACAGTTTATGCATTTGAAACTGTGTTGAAAGGTCGTGAGTTTTTTTGTCTCTTCATTGCACATCACATCTCAAAATGTTCTACATTGATGTTTTCTTTGATCTCTCTCACAAGTGGCTCAAACCTGTTCGATTTGTATCTTGTGTGTGTGGGTTCTACCAGTCTACCATCTCCTGACAAAACGTCGGAAATGCAGAAAATCAAATTTTACAGGAGAGCAAAAAAAAAAAAAGAAAAGAAAAAAACTCGTTGCAGTCTGTCACTCAGTAAATAATAAATTCAGTTACAGATTCAAATATAAATAACTTTAGTTTTTCAAAATGCAGACAGGGATCCAAGAACAAAAGATACGTCCTGACATCGGGAATCTGAATCTGATAAAACTTATTTTGACCTAGATAGGCATAGTTTGCGACATTCTGTCAGAAGAGGGCAGGTGTGTTGTCCATGCGTTTTTTCCCTGTGAGCAAGGAAAGGGGAAATATCAATGACAAAGAAAGAAAAAGGTGTGTGATGTGATATCTCATCAAGAGATAGTAAAAATGCACGATTTTCAGCTGTCACAGCCTCATTTATACAGTGTACTCCATACAAAGGTTTGTCTATTAAGGGATTATGTTTAAACAATGCCGGCCATTTGACAAACAGTGCTTTGTTTGCTCTTTTTCCGCTCCCTGCCCACAGTTTTGCCGTCGTCTAAGGGTGTGAACAGACCGGAGCTGGCGGTGTACTGGGGCTCGGATGGGAATGGTGGCTCTCCACTCATATATTATGCTGCACGCCTAGGGCAATGGCGCTGCCAGCTTGCGGTCCACCGTGTCGAGGTCTGCCCAGCGCCATTGCCCTAGGCGTGCAGCATAATATATGAGTGGTGAGCCACCATTGCCATCCCAGCCCCAGTACATCGCCAGCTCTGGTCTGTTCACACCCTAAGGATGAGAAATGTATGCAAAAACACCGAAAGTCACAATGAGTTCAGAGCTAGGAGTGCACAAACAATGCTACAATTCATGACCTCACCACAGACAAGCGTTAACAGAACTACACAAATAGAGCAGAACAAATAACTACACATACATGCACAACACACTCAACACATGTACAGCACATACACGTACACAATCACTCTAAATACGGCATAATCAGCAAAGTCCATTCAATAATAAAGTATTTCGAAATCGGTCACATGACTGAGGAAACATGGCTCACACGTGAGTTTATTTATACGGTGTGACTATCTCTGCTTGCTCACCGTTGGTCACGAGTTACCAATCATGCACTAGAGCATGTGCAGAGATCAGCGTCTGATCGACAATCTCTCCATCACGTGACTGCCTCAAAATAGCTTATCCAACTTCCTTTTATAAACAAAGCATCGAAAAGTTTGCAGTGTTAAATATTAGACACCGTGTAATACTCCCTTTGTCCCGTTAAGACGATTTTCAACATCATATTAAGGTAGATAATGAAATATCTGCCTAGAGATCCTTAAAATAATTTCTGACAGTCCAGGTCTCTTGTCAAATGATGATGCTCGAATATTGCCCGTGGTTACATTTATACACGTTTAATATTTTCAGTTACTATAACAATTCAGTTACATTTTTGAATCGGTCCCATTTAATTTCTCGAACACCAAATGTTTTATACCAGGCACATAATTGGAACTGGATGTTCGGTTGGATCTCACAAAATCACATTAACCCTTTCCAAGTTATTATGTCGCGGCTGTCCTCTTGATGCCTAAATTCAATGACACTGGGAATACTTTAGGGTCAAAAATGATACACAGTAACTATGTGAAATGTGGAAATAACTATTAACTTTGTTTCTTGATTTGCTCGATTTAAGCCTTCTTTTACTATAACTGTCTCTGCTTCGATACCTCTCAGAATCCTAGACAAATCACGTTCTGATAGTCTGTGTTTACCATAAACGCGCCGCCGCTAAATCCTAGCATAAAGAAACCTGCACTTTAAAGCTATATATGGATCGATGGCTGTTCTTGTATTTGGGTTTGGCCTATGGGGAAAGTTGTGCGTTAATTATTAGTAGTAGTAGTATCGTATATTCAATTCATTTTTCAGTTGTTAAATATGTTCCGAGGGATTTTATGATTTGTTTAGATGACCGTTGCCGTAATCTTGTCTATCGGAGTACAAAGTCACACTGCGTTGTTTTACAGACTCGTTACTTATCGAAGACAAGAAAAATGTAAGATTCGTAGTCTGAGCTTCCCCGACACTCATTTGAGGTTTGAAGAAAACCTCTAGATATTCTGTGTCCAACATGAGATAAGAATAATCTATTCAATCATTAGTGATTCTGGTTGTATTCATTTTACCCACACATGAGTAAACATTGACGTCCAACGATTGCTTCATAACTTTGGTAATTGTTGTTGTTGTTGTTTTGTTGTTGTTGTTCTTATTGTTGTTGTTGTTGTTTGTTTGTTTGTTTGTTTTGTGCGGTTCTTTTTTTTTTTTTTTTGTTACTAGCTAAATGATACACTAAAATATGGATTTGGAAACCCATTTCTTGCCGTTGGCTTATAGTGCAGAAAGTATCATTGCAAAGCAGCTGTTATATATAAAGTTCTGTGTTAATTTTATGACACTGGTCGACTTCTTTCTTTTCTTATCTGTCTCAGGCATTAGAGAGCTACCAACCCCACAGGCTTCTCTAATGCTCAAAGTAAGAAAGCGACAGGCATGCTGGTTCCCGTGTACTGAGTGTAAAATCTATTGATGAGACTCTTCCTCCTGTATCAGATTCTGCAATAATTATAGGCATCAAACTTGGCAAAAACGTGAGGTTAATCCTAATTGTTATTCACATTAAATAATCGATAATAAATACTATCACATCTTCCTGCATAGATGTCTAGTATCCATGGTACAATGAAGATCGAGCAATGGTAGAAACCTTGACCTGCACAAACATGTTGTTTACGCCTCCAGTTCTTGGCTATTTTCAATAGTGTCAATGTCACGATGTAAATATATATGTTTTTATGTTCTACCTGCTATTTCATTCCCCCCCACACCCCCCTCCTGTTTTTCCTTCCATTTTCTCATTCTATTTCACCTTCTGCATATTTCTTCCGCTTCCGTTTCTTCTTATCAACCTTTTTCTCCCTCGTCTTCTTTTTCTTTATCTACCATTTTTTTTCTCTACAGCTACCGTTCCTGATTATAATAATCCATTTTTATCATTACAATTTGTATTGTGATCAATTCATTGTTTACCGCCTAAGAAACAATACGTGCACTAACTTGTGCATGATATGAAATACCTCAAACAAACCATTCAATACACAGGTAAGGAAACATACAGAAATAGATTGATAACACCTTTCAATTCTCTATTACTAGTTATGAAATAGCAATGTAAGCGAAGGAAGACTGACATAAACATTGTCAACAGCGATTTACGATTCAGTTATAATCTTCAGCGTTTAATATTATAAACCCTTAGAAACCAAATGTCTCAGAGATGCCAAAGTCCTCTGGAGACAATTCATAGCGAATCAATCGAATCTTTCCCCAAAACGTTTCGCACAGTGAGTGTGTGTTGTGTTGTGTTGGAGTTTAACGACACATCAGCACGATAACGATATACTGTGTCAAACACGGTGAGATATGCTTGCATGTCAAGAAGAAAAGAGGAGAGAAAGCAGGACAGAAGACAGGAGCAAGGAGAGAGAGAAGCGATGTCTCTCCTGGAATGTCGAGGATGGCACTCCATGGGAGACATCCCACCAATGGCGGGCTTACACCACCTGCAGGTGGGAGCAGAGAACTTACTTATAAACCCCTGGCCCCCGCGGGGGGTGTTTCGCACAGTGAGACGTATATTTTGTGATTTACCTTGGTCCATTCAATTCAGTATTAAATTTGCAAAGTTGTTTAGGAATTTCATACATTTTCTTGATTCTAATAGATCGACCGTTATGGTAAAAAAACACCAGGACAGCATGTTAGGTTCATTTGTGATGATTTTTATTCTTATTAAGCTTACTGTTCCTACTATTTATGGATGGTTCAATTCAATATTGATTTGCAAAGCTGCCCAAGAATTTCATAGATTTTCAGTAGACCAACAATAGACCAACCGCTTTAGTCAAAAATACCAAGAAAGAATATAATATGAGATGCGACAAGATGAATTCAGGCGCTCAGCAAATCACGACTTTTTCAACAGTGAATGAATTTTTAACGCATTTTTTTTCTGCACAGAACCCTTCTATATCACTCTGAAAATGCATTTTCTGAGTTGAATTTGCTGAAATAATTGAGTAAAAGCCCAAAATTGTAATTTAGTGGCATGGCCTAATAGGGACTTATAACTATTAACAAAAGTGATCGGTCATTTTCCCACTAAATTCAGCTGCAACAACAGATCCTCCCCATCGTCTTTAATTGCCAATATCTTGATTTCTACTTAAGGTAGAACAAACATTTTTCACACACAGAAAGAGAAATGAAAAGCCTCTACAGTGATACCAATAACTCCATATTGTGCTCAACATTTGCCGAGAGCCGGATTTCATCGTGTCGCATCTCATATAGTAAGTTCACTTGTTACTATTTTCTTACGATTTGTCTATGCATTTCCAAAGTGTTTTCTATCAGGGTCTGACAAATTATAATAATATGCCTCTCGATGCAGCTGATTTGACCACACATAAATTTGAATCAAATCTAAACGACATGATAACAACAACAAACAAAAACAGATCTGACCACACATAAATTTGAATCAAATCTAAACGACATGATAACGACAACAAACAAAAACTGATCTGACCACACATAAATTTGAATCAAATCTAAACGACATGATAACAACAACAAACAAAAACTGATCTGACCACACATAAATTTGAATCAAATCTAAACGACATGATAACGACAACAAACAAAAACTGATCTGACCACACATAAATTTGAATCAAATCTAAACGACATGATAACAACAACAAACAAAAACTGATCTGACCACACATAAATTTGAATCAAATCTAAACGACATGATAACGACAACAAACAAGGACTACAAAAAAAAAAAAAATCTAAAGACAAAAGATAAAAAACTCTAACGTTCTCTCTTATAATTCCTCATGTGTGTGTGAATGTTGGCTCGGCATGTCAACTACAACTTTTTCCTCCGCTTTCTTCTCTCTTCTGTCATCCATCATCTCCTTCAATTCCTCCTTCGTTTTCTTCTTTCTCTCCTCCGCGTAAGCCCTCTCTAATTCTCGGAAATAGAGGAGAATGTTTTTCCTTCTCTTCAACGTCTCTTCGCCTTTCGTTGTCATATCTGTGGAAAGTAAGAGAATGAGAGAGTGTGTAAAATCGTGAATACAATATAGGCACGTCTTTGATGACACGAAAATAGTCGATATTATAACAGAATATGAATAAAGGCGGCTGAAAATGAAGCGAAATTGTTAGAATGAGCTATTTTGATCGTTATCGTCATTCAAAACAGCCTTCATTTGTAAGGTAAGCGAGGTATATTATAGGGGGAGGGGTAGGTCGGAGGTGGCAGTGGCTCTGTGGTTTGACGTCTGCTCATTGAGAAAACAACACGGCGACGAGGCCGGGATTGACCTGCGGATCCTGCATCGGGGGATGGAGGGACATGAAGATCGAAAACCCACATTTTTTCAGTGACTCAACGGTCCCCTGGCTTGCTCTAGATAGGGAAGCCCGACGTCTAGCCTTCTCGGATAAGGGCGAATGTATTTCGGAGATCTCATGTGTACGTTACGCACGTTCAAAATCGATGAAAGAGTAGGCTGCGTGCCGGCGCTGTCCGGGCAAAATTTCCAAATTCCAAATTTCTACCCAGAAAATTTTTCACCAAAAATCAGGCAGCTACTTAAAGCCGAGATAATCCTATTATCTCAGGATTGAAAGGCTTAATACATATATATATATATATATATATATACCAACTGCATTATAAGCATTGAAAAAAGAGCTGAAAATTACGCTCTCTTTTCTATAGTTAATTGAAATATGATAAGCCGGAAAAATCTTTAAAAATCACAGTGTTATGAAATGGTTAAATGTCTCTTCATAATACTTTTTATTCTAATTTTTTTGTTTCGCAAGTTTCAAATGCGATGAAGGAAGTAGCTTTTTTTTAACACTTTATTATACCTCTCAAACACCTCGTCTGACTAGCAAAACACCGTAACTTCGCTGGCTCAAATATTTCTCATTAAAATGTGAGAAACAAAGACATATGATTAGGAGACCTTTATACAACGTACCCTGCAAAAGCAGATGTAGTTTTCGCAAAATAAAGATCACAACACAGAAAATCACACGGCCAAGAGTCAAAACAAACAGGAAAGAAAATATCTGGATTTCTGTGTCTCTCGTATCTGTCCGTCCACCTATATTTCTGTCTCTCCATTTACTTGCTGACCTTCCCGCTTATCTATCTATCTATCTTTCTATCTATCTATCTATCTATCTATCTATCTATCTATCTATCTATCTATCTATCTATCT
>JBCEWB010470668.1:0-19574 GCA_039654565.1 Peronia peronii | reverse complement strand
AATAGCAGATCATTTGCACCATGATCTAACAGGAGATCCACTATTCCTGTGAATCCATTCAAGGAAGCGCACATGAGAGCTGAGTCGCCTTCATTGTCCACGATATCCGGTTGGGCTCCTGCTTTCAACAATTGTTGTACGATACTCCGGTGTCCTAACAAAGAGCTGTGAAACAGAGCAGTCCGCCCAAATTTATCTTGTATGTTGAGAGATGCGTTTCGTTTCAGGAGCTTTTTGACCACCAACATATGTCCATTCAGAGCAGCCTGATGCAGTGCTGTGATCCCAATCTTGTTTGCATGGTCCACATTGGCACCAGCTTTCAACAAAATTTTCACATTTTCAACAAAGCCATGCCCTGCACAGATTTCTAGGGCCGTACCCCCGGATACTTGTGTGCGATGTACGTCAGCTCCATTTTCCACCAACAGCTCGACCATTTCAAAGTTGCTGTGCTGACAGGACATCATGAGTGGTGTCCATCTTCTTCTGTCCATGTTATTGACACCCACTCCCTTTTTTATCAACATATGGACGACATCAATCAAACCCTCTAATACAGCAACGTGCAGAGCATCGTCTCCGTTGTTATCTCTTATGTGGACATCAGCACCTTCTTCTATCAGTTCTCTAGCGATATTTTCATTGGAAGTAACCAATGCAACAATTAAAGCTGTGTTTCCCTGGAAATCTGTTATATTCAAATTTGCCTTCCTCTGTAGCAATAATTTCACAATTTTCTCACTGCCCACAGCACTAGCCAACGACAGAGCTGTGAAACCGCGCCCATTTTGAACATTGGGATCAGCACCCATATCCAGTAGTTTCTGCACAATCTTACTCTTTCCCAAGACAACACTGATCATCAGAGGTGTGGCATCTTGTTCTGGGTCGACAATATTCAGATCAGTTCCCTTTTGTTTCAAGTTTTCAATCAAGTCTTCATCTCCAATGGCAGCTGATGCCAGCTTTCCCATTTTAAACATATCTCGTAAATGTTTGGGCAGTTTTCCTTCAATGTTTGGATCAAACGATTGACCCGAGGTCATCTGCTTTTTTAATTTTTCGAGCTTTTTGTTCATTTCCCCTAAGTTCCTCAAATCTGGCAGACCCGCCATGAGTTCTGCCAGATTATCGGGTACTTCTCCCTCAGCTCCCGCCTGGAGGTTTCCCATATTGATCTGTAGCTAGTGCTGTCTCGGAGACTCTTCTGTATTTAGCTGACCAGGTCAGACACTGAAAGATTATAAAAGTTATAAAAGAGACAGTATTGTATTGGACAGTATTCAAGCCCTATATGCAAACAGTATGAGCACAGTACGAACATCTGAAGGACTCACAGACTGATTTGACATCATATCAGGAGTGAGACAAGGTGTGTATTGTCACCATTGTTGTTCATAGTATACATGGACAGAATTACAAAAGAAGCCAATTTAGAACCAGAAGCCCTTAATGAACTACTTTTTGCAGATGATCAGAGCCTAGCATACAAATCTGAAGAACGCCTCCAGGACCACACCTCCAGCTTAAACTACTCATGCGAGGAGTATGATATGAAGATCAGTATCAACAAGACAGACAATGAAGATCAGCAGGACACCAGACACCCTGAACATAAATATCAATAACATAAATCTAAAACCGGTCAAACAGTTCAAATATCTTGGTAGTATATTCACGGAAGATGGTCGAATGGACAAGGAAATCAAAAATAGGATACAGCCCAACAGTGTTAGTTACCAGCTTGCTCCACTCCTAAAACATCCCGCTACCCCAGTGGAAACATAGAGCAAAATCATATGTTTCATATTTATACCAACACTCACATATCAATGTCAAACCTGGACCCTGACCAAAACTCTGGAGCGCAAAATCACGACCTGCGAAATGAGATGCTTAAGGAAAGCTGTCAACAAGACCAGAAGAGACAGGATTCACAACACCAAAATCAGAGAAATGGTAAGAACAAAGAACATCCGTCAATATATTCAACATCAAAGGATTAAAGGGTTTGGGCACCTCTCACGCCTCCCAACACACCACCCAGTGCAACGTGCATATAACACAAAGTTCAGTGACGGCAAAGCCAGAGGACGCCCCCAGAAGACCTGGATTGACGGAGTCAAAGAGACTCTATCTTTTCACAACATTCCCTCAGTCCAGGCATTCCGACGTGCAGCAGACAGATGTCTCATTCTTCCCGCGACGCCCATTGTGGTATAAGGGACAGAAAAGAAAGAAAGAAAGATAAAAGAGACGGATCATTTCTCTGCTCTCTGAGGACAGCCAAATGGAGAATGCAAATATGCTGGATTGATAAACCCTGCTTTCACTGTTAGTATATGTAACTGAAGTTCTTACGGAAAAGAAATGTTGATACAGATTTCATAGATTCCCAAAGAGATCATTACATATATATTCGTGTGCATGTGATACTGAAGACACAATTTCGGTGGCTTTGCCGTTTCTTGTTGGTAAACCTGAACAAGGAAAGTAGGTAGAAAGTATACGCTAGAAAATAATCGTATGAATAGTGGAGGATGATATGCGAAAATTCACTCCTAAATTGCTCAAACATGTTTTACTTCAAGAATTTTGAAAGAAGTTAAAAAATTGTACAGTATTATAGTTTTTCAATGATGGAATCTAGTTCAAGAGTTTCAAAGGACTGTTTGTTTTACAGTGTTTAAATTCTCTGTTTTTTCTTTTGTTTGCTTACTTTTATTTCTTGTATTTTTGTTTGTTTGTGTGTGTGTGTGTGTGTGTGTGCATTGGGGGGGGGGGGGTTGCTTGTTTGTTTCTTTCTTTTTAAAGTCTCCAGTGTTGAAAAGGAAAGAAATTAAAAATCCGTGTGATATAATGTTACATGGAGGAAAGGACTCGTGGGTTTTGTTTTTTGAAACTCTATTGCTTTTTTCCTTGTCTTTGACTCTCTCATATTTATCTATCAATCTATCTGTCTATCTATCAGTCTGTCTGTCTATCTATCTGTCTGTCTATCTATCCATCCACCCATCCCTCTATCCATCCATCTATCCATCCATCCACCCACCCATCCATCCATCCATCCATCCATCCACTCATCCATCAATCCATCCATCCATCCATCCACCCATCATTCCATCCATCCATCCATCCATCTGAATCATCAGTCAATACCTTTTTTTTGTCCATTTTTTATCCTTCATCTACCTATCTACATACTTATGTAACTACCATCTAATACGCCTACCTATCCACCAACGTACCTATCTCTCTGATGCCTATCTTTCTATCTCATAATTTCTATACCCGTCTGTCTGTTTATCTGCTTTTCTGTTTCTCTAGTCCTCTTGAAAACTATTTATATTTTGGCAACAAAATGTACATTTTTTATTATTACTTTATTACTATTGTTATTTTGGTTATTTATCGCTATTTTATAATGTGGTGATGGTTTTATGGCCAGCTTCGGGAGGGGTGGGGGGAGGGGGGGGGGGGCAAGGGTGAAGAGAGGGAGAGAGGGAGAATAGTGGCTGTCGTTTCCATAGAGAGTTTAGTGATTCTAATGAAAGAGTATGTTATTCAACATGACCATGTGTTTGCCACAAAACTTCAGGCCATTGCAACAACCATACACATGTATATATTTTGTTTTCTAAACAAATGCATATTTCTGATTGAGTGTACAAGTATATGTCTAGGCTACAGCGAGCTGTTGATGAATAAACCCTAAGTATCCCTACTTCAAAACGAGAGCGTTGCATCATTATTTTCAGTTTACAAATTACAATGGCTTAGTTTAATGCACGGAGGTTGAAGATTTGGCATTTCATGTTTTCGATAATCTCACTAAATAAATAAATAAATAACTCGTGTACAGAATGAAATCTGTGTTCTTATCTGCGCGAATGATTCCCCGTCTCTGACTTACCTAGTTTCCAGATTGAATTTTGAAGTCTTGTGTGTATCGCAGCACGGTCACTAGTGTTCAACAGGGTGACATGTCTTAGGTGCCAGATGAGCCAGCAGACAATATAGTTGTTGTTGTTGTTTAAAGATGCTAGAAAGCCGTTATTTACAGTTAATAATAGAAAACATTTAGTTTGACACCAAATTCAAACGAAATAGATAGAATCTACCTCAACTTTAAGTCCAAGAAAACAAGTGCGTCGGGACTTGAGTTGACAAAATATCGGGAATGCCCAATTTCTGGATATCCCAGATACAGTACATGTAATTGGAAAATTCCGGAAAATCGTTATCTCTAATATCAGATTACCGTTAATATTTTCTTAATGGTCTAGCTTAAGGAACTGTAACCCTCTCTTTCTCATTCTTTGTCTGGAAATGTGTCAATGTTTGTTCTGTTCTTTTTTGTTCTTGTGCATATTTTATGGTTTTCTTTATTTACATTTGTTTCGTTGTGGTTTTCTTTCTATACCGCCTTCTTTTTTTAAAATTCGACTTCAAAAATAACCAACCTAATCTAAAAAAAATGACAACTTAAATGCGGCTCCCTTAAAAAAAAACAAGGTAGTAGAGGCTTGATTGTACCAGTGAGGAAGTGGTACAGGTATACATGTATGTATTGTGAGAGCATAATTCACTACTTTGAACAATGCATGGGTCACTATCGCTTGCAACATCAAATCATCTATTTAGTTGTCACTAAAAATTCGTTTTTTCAATCATTTCAGATAAGCTGCCATAATGTAGCAGATTTCACAGATAATAATAATATATAAAATAAATAAATAAATAAATAAAAGCTAAAAACAAGGGGAAGGGGTCCCAATTGAAGGAGGGAACATACAGTACTTATCCAAACACGAGATAAAAAAAAAAAAAAAGAGAGAGGGTCTAAAGAGCTGAAACAAAACAGAAGAAAACAACAAAACAAAACAAAACAAAAAACTGGTAAGCAACAGATAAAAGATTAGAAAAACGTCATGCAGCATATCATATTCCTTCGCCATCGAGTTTTAAAACATACTTTTTTCATCAATGATTTCTCAATTTATACACAATATATACACAATAAGGTGTTTAAATTTTAAAAAAATTTTTAAATGCCACAGTTCATTCACTGCAAACTGCATTTTATTGGATATGGATGAAATAAGAGAAATTGCAAGTATGAATGTCAATTTTCTCCAAGCAGAAATTTTCAGAGAAAATTCGTTTTGTCAAATTACATTGGAATATACACTGGATATAATCATGTATTCTTACTTTCTGGATATTTTGGCTTTAACACTATCTTTATTCATTTTACGAAAAATGTCTTAAACTTTAGACGACTGTCCACCGGCAACTAATCAAATACATCAAAAAAGTTGAAAAACAATGGGAAGATTTTTGAATTACGTTAAGAAAATAAAATTATATCGCTAGCCAAATTTTCGAGCCCGCTTGGCTCTTCGTCGGGGCAATTTTATTCATTTTAATCATTTTTCGAACTTAGTAGTTAGGGTATCTTTTCTTGTGTTTCTTGTATTAATATTGTTTCTTTGTTTTTCGTGCATACCTATATTGTCAATTTTTCAATTTGCTTCATGTATATATAATTATGTATAATTCTTCAGCAAATTCCTTCATCACAGACTTCTATTGCACTTGTTTTTGTTTGTTTGTTTGTTTTTTTTCACTTTGTCTGCTTTTATTCTCAAATACATATCGATGGTCTTGGGCACAAATCATCTAAGTCCAAAAACACAAAGTGCGAAGTTAAGACGGTTTGTGCTCAAGACCATCGATATACATAAACGTGAGATGGCAAATTGGGGAAAACATAATCACAAAAGAGGATTGTTTGTTTCTTTGTGTGGGAGTTAAAAGATGCATCAGCACAATTACGGCTATATTGTGCCTACCACAGTTATAATGTTTGTGAAATAAAAGGAATATTAATGGGAACGTAAAAATTGGCAAGCATCGACTGTACCAGGAAGTTACCAAAAAAGTTATCCATACATGGTTTGTGTTGATGGTTTTAAATTTTCGATTCGAGTGTCTCAGGCAAGAAGCAGAGGATGCTTTGTGGCCTCATTTTATTAAAAAGATCCTCCAGAGAAAAACTCGAGAAACAGGCTTCTCAAGATGAAGTCCATCCAATCTAAAAGTATGTACATGACTTTCAGTCACAACTGAGCAGACTCTGGTCAAAGTCCAAGGTTTAACTGGATAGAATAAAGTTTATTTGCAATCTGTTGACTCCATTGCCATTGTCATCACGATTTGATGTACTCATTGATGATCCAGATGATGGACTACCTCATCCAGGGGATCCAATAGCAGACCGATCTAATGGAATTTGCTGACTCGTTTCTTGCAATGCCCATGTGACTTGGTGGTACCAAAGAAAAAAAGGTCAAACAAAAGAATGAAAAATGTAGGAAAAAATAAAACACCAAACAAAATAATTTTTTCATCAAAAACTTTACTTTACTGTAAAAAAAAACTACTAGTCAAATTAATAAAAATAAATATTTTATTTTATTGTAGTTTTGTTTTTGCTTGTCTCTTGCTAGAAAATATGAAAATAAAATTGATCAACGAAACACATATTTATCACAAATGTGTAGCATCAATAGGTATCTATTATATGGATGCATGTGATTTCCTTGACATAAAATAAAAAAAAAAAAAAAGAGAGAAGAGTGTTTTTCATTGCTTACTCATATCTTCCCCCAAAACACATGCATATATGGATACACTCACTGAGAAAGCAAAATGCAACACAACTCTTTTGTCAAAATCTCTTCAACAGCTTTATTATGCTCTTTCTTCTCAGCCATCATTTACCGACAAATACAGCAAAGCACACATGAGATTACAATTTTTAATACAAATATATCAGTTATTTTGTGCTGGCAAACAAAAAAAAAAAAATAATAATAATAACAGGCATTTGTGTTCCCAAACTGATTTCAGCATAAGCAGCAATTTCACATTTCTAATTTTGCTTTCTGAAAACAGGCTAAAAACCCTGGTCCTGGGGGTTTGTGTTGAGTGAGTTAAAATAAAATCACATGCTTAAACTGGATATGAAAATGATGTTTTGGGAAATGAATCTGAAGTGACAGCAACTTTGTAAAGCTTTGGGAATGAATCACAGGATTTGCTATCACTGAAATACAGGACACTGGTCTGTTCACAAGATCAGGGTGTAAAAGAAGCACAGGCATTTCAGGATGGAGCTGAAACGCACCACAATACCTCTAATTAATAATAAATGTTGTTTCCATCAACACCTGGATGCATCCAGCGATGTATAAAGTTTTATGAAATTTCCACCTCACATGGGGTATATGTTGTTGGTACTGTCCAACAAAAATCCCCTTTTCATGCATTGAGAGAGGTACGTTTTTTACAAAACTAAAATATATCAGGATTATCAGCTAATATTGTGTCTGTGGTTTGTATTTACACTGCATTTTTCTTTTCAGTGTTTTCCATTATTGTTTTTCCCCCACAAAATAACAGCATTCCTAGCATTTTGCTTTTCTTTCAACATTACATGACACAGCATATAAACATAATATAGATTTGACAAAGATAGTTTAGACCGTGGTGTGTAACATATCAATAACTCAAACACATAGCAAGGCAAATCAGCAGCTGGATATAATTCATAAAACTAGTTCAGAGAAGAAGTGCACTTCTTAGAGGGTTAATTTCTCCAGCAATTTCCACCAGTAAAATAATTAAGTGGTTAAATTGATTTCATACACTAGACACAAACAAAAATTATCAGGATCACTTATCCTTGTTCTAATAAATGCATTGAGCTATGATACTGATACATATCATGTATTAACATCTAAGAAAGCCTTAAACTGACTTACTACACTGCTATCCCTGAAACTAAACTAGTATAACTTAGATTACAATTTTAACATGAAACAAAATTTAGAATATAAATTTTACGAGCTATATCTTTGCTCGGACTATATATGCTCGGACTAACCCATTTCTACTGATCCTATCAGCTTCAAATTTGGCAGAGGTGTGCACATGCTTTATAAGATTGGGAAATTTTTTTCTTTCAAAGAAAATGACATGTTTTGTTACTTGAAGTGTGATGTGAAAGAAGGCTGTCGTTGAACAACAAAATGGAGCTAAACACTTATGATTTTCAAGGAATATTTTGTTTTATTACAACAGAGATTTAACTGCTAAGGAATGTCTTTATCAGCTAACAGCAACATTTGGAGAGTCTGCCCCTTCCACATCAGCTGTCTACAAATGGCATCACGAATTTCTTATCTATGTGGCACCAAGACTACCTCTGTAGACCTCTCCCCTGGAAGACCTGTCTCTGTAACCACACTGAAAACATGGAAATTATGTGAAAGACAGTGGATAGAGGTACCTGTGGGTACCTCAAATCTGGTCAAAACATCTGAGAATGTGATGACGGTCGATCCAAGTCTATGTGTAAAGTCAAGAGTGGAAACGAGACTTGGGTGTATAATTACAATCCTGAAGGCAAGCATAAAGCATGTGCTGAGTGGGGGCTCAAGATGCTCCACCTGTGAAATTTAAGCAATCTCAAAGCACTGGTAAAATGATGGTGGTGGTTTCTTTTGTAGAAAATGCAGCCATAATATAACAATTCCTGTAGAATTAAGGACTCTTACTGCCCTATGGTATATCTATAACTGTTTATCAAAGGCCTTCCATGAGTGGACTCTAAAGCACCCGTGGACAGGCACTCGAGGGCTTAAGCTGCACCACAATAATGTAAATGCTCACAAAGGACACGTGACTTTGGAGTTTTGGAAATAGAAAACGTAAATTATCTCCCACCCCTGCGTTACCAAACCTAGCTGCTTGTGACTTTTTCTTATTCCCATTAAAGATCAAATAAGAGGCAAGCCATTCAGTGACAACGAAGAAACACTTTTTTACATTCAACAAAATAATCGAGGGGATATCTGTTCAAGAATGAAGCCATTCCTTTCTCAAAGAGGATGCAGTCGTGCATCAGGTATAATGGTGAGTACTTTGGGAAGTTGTAAAGTTTCAGCTCTCTAGGATCAGTAGAACATGGTTTGACAGAGCATATGAAATGTTTACCTCATAAACCTGTGGGCACGTTATATTTCTGATATACAGAGAATATATAATAACAATTCACTTGACAGAAAAGAAATGTCCCAAGCAAAGCAAAAGAACAACACATAAGCTTAAAAAAAAACAAAAAAACAGAACTAGTAAGATAAAACTTGTGGCTTCCATCATTCTTGTTGTGATAGAGACATTCATTATTTTCTGAAGAAAAGCCAAATGACTATGACAAGGCATGTCATATGGATAGAACAGGAAGTAATTTCACAACTGACTGGGGTTCTTAAGCAAAATTTGGGTACTTCGCAAATTCTGGGGATGACCCTTATAAGAGAACATTCATTACCATTACTAGTAAACAATTTAAAAAATGAAGACATATGTACAACATCCCTGTGGCAAGCTCAAATAAGAAATAAATCAAGCTTACAAACACCCGGTAATTCCATTTGCTACATATATCCAGTCTTACTTAATACTGTGCTCTCTGACTATGTTACATTCACACACCATTCTCCCCAGGGATATTAAAGTATTAACTCTTTCTTCTAAAAAAGTCATAAAAATGATAGTTAAAATGTTTCCAACCATGACAGATAACCATAAACAAAACTTTATATGGAAATGCACATCTCTTTTAACAAATGCTTATTCTCCCAATCTATTTTATACCATTGAACACAAACTCCAAATCTATTTAAATAACAATTAAACATTTTACATTATCAGACTGATTTTCACAACGATCTCCTGGGAACAGGATCATGTGAGATAATATGAAATCATGACAGGAACTGACTTTCAAATGAATTCATGAACAGCTTATTCAAAGCCAAGACCTCCTTGCCAACACTCAATATTTTGTTCTTTCAGAGCTGGATGAGAGAAAACAACATCACTGGTTAAAACTAAGCTTTTTCTGCCAGGTTCAGTCTCCCATCTCTGTTGTGCTACAATCGATGAACTTTCAGATGCTGAACAGCAAACATTTGTATTGCTAGTGAAAATTTTCTGTTACTGATGGGCCAAATATGCCACAGCCAAAATTCTTTGGAGAATGGGACAATGACATGGACTAAAAAATTCTGGTAGTATTGTTACTGGCAACCAAACAGGCAGTGTATAGCTACAATTGAATATTGTCTAATGTCTCAATTCCTTTGTCTCTCAAGTCATTTACACATACATTATTCCACTCCACCTGTTACTATGAGCTTATACTAATACTCATACATATTTCATACCTTGCTGTACATTGTTCTGATAAAATAAAAAAATGCACATTCACACACACACACACACACACACAAAATTTAAATAAAAAAAAGAAAAAGAGAGAGACCACTTCATCAAACTGTGACACAAACTGACAAATTTTCAGCTCTAAATCTTTTGCTTTGTAGAACATGTATTGTTTCCTACCTTTCAAAAGTCAGTCCTTTTATTAAAATACATTTTCATATGTTCACCACAACTTCATCTGACCAAAAAAAAAAAAATCCTTTTTCTTTACTTTTGTCTTTAACATTACCATTTGAAGGCATGTTCTTCATGAGCTTAAAAACACTCACTACATGTATAATGAGGACATTCTTGTCAGCATGTGACACAGATGGAGAGAAAAAAGAGAATTTCATAGCCATCGAGTGACACAAAAACCATAACATTCCAGAAATTATCTGCATCCTTGGATTTTGTGAGATGCCATAAATGAGATCAACAAATATAGCATTTTGATCATTTTTTGAGCACACACGAACGTACTGAATTCCACTTTTACAGCGCAGATCTAAATCTTTATCAGTGTCCATACATGGAAAACATATGCAAGGCAATGATCCACCTACAGTCTTCACGAATTTTTTTTCACATCTTCCATGTCCCATTAAGACCTCTTGTTTGATCTCGGGGGCATCAACAGATGAAAAGTTGTGAACTTGAACAATAGGGCTGGAATGAACAATCCCATTCTTCACTCAGGATATATAATTTTTCTAGTAACACAAAAATGAGCGAAAAATGGGAATGTCACAACGAATAATCTACTGTGACACCTGACATGCATATCCAAAGACAGAATTTCACCTCCCCGGGGCATTGACAGAACACATGACAGTGATGATGATAATGGTAACAATAAACTGATTCTTGGGGTAACAATTGGCTCGACAGTCAATGTCATGAGGTGAGAACACAACTTAACACACAGTGTCCAACAAATGCAACAATTCAATTGTGAGACGAAAAGGTGATACACCTTGTCAAATGGATGTTATAGAAGTAATGGAGTTCTTTAACATCTAAAAGTTTGTTTGGATTTCAAATACCATTAAATTTCATTTGTGGAGTACAACTTGGAATGGAATCGCATCATATTCAAATATTACCTCTCTTTCAAGTTACTTGATAAAAATAGTTTTCTTTATAGACAAATGGTTGTGGAGATGTAGTGTTCTACAACAATTCATACTGAGTAACAATGAAAGAATCCTCATAGTAGTGTTGTCATAACACTCAAGGATGTAGTTTTTCTGTCTGTCGTATAACCACCACAGGCATGCTAAACCTCATCAGACAAGTCTGGTACCAGGTATTCTCTGTTCTCATATGTCCAGAAATCGTTCAGATCTATTAGAATGCTGACCACTGTGTCACCTTTGCCACTGTTATGAGAAACGAACAAATGACAAAATATAAGTAAGGAGAAAATTCAGACCAAAAAAAACTTGTCTCTGCAATCACCTTATAAAAAATGAGCAGATGATATTTAACCTTTTCCATTGAATTCAGCATATTCAAATTAGAGGAAAACAGTGAGAAAAAAAATGACTTTTTCATACAGTTGCCATGGCAAATGCAGCCATTTTGGATTTTGGTGTCCCTAAATTGACTGACTTTAAAATCTATTTTCTCCACCAAATTTCAACGGAACTTGATAAAACTTGGTGAACAAATTGTTTAACATAGTATCTAAAAAGTCACATATTTTTAGCCGTTTCCATGCAATAGAAAATTTGCTAGAAATTTTTTAAAATGCCATGTAACAAAAATTCAAATTTTGTCGTTTTTTCAAACTAAAAACCCAATTTTCTCTAAAACTTAACAACAGAGTGGAACGCTAATAAGCATGTTTTTGGTCTGGTTGTAAAAATGATGTATATCAAATCTGGTTAGAATCGGTTTTGAACAAAAAAGCAGATCGCAAAAGAATGTCAAAAAACCGGGTTTTGAGAAAAACGCATTTGAAGTTTATTTTCTGCAAAAAAATGACATGAAATGTTTTTGCTTCGGCTTTCAGCTTCGGAACAGCCCTTTTTCACATACTAGCCCTCTCTCCATGACTTCTGTGTCTCTTGTTGCCATTTTTTGGCGTTCTGGGCGTATTGTTTCTCGAATTTTGCTTCCTACACCCCATCATTATCGGGCTTCCATAAAGTCACCTCCGGGTTCTTGAGGGCCTCTATGTGCCCCCTATAAATCTTTTTTTGGCCAAATGAAGAGTGTTTTGACCTTTACTAGGACATATAGTTCACAAGTGAGCTCTGAAGTAGCAGAAAGCAAAATTCCACTATTTATAGGATGTAGAAATTCATTTTAGAACACTTATACTGATAATCTGCATGATTAGCAGTTTTTTTTGCCTCAGACTGGTCATCCAATGTCCATTCCTGGCACTGGGGTTCATGATATTGCTAGAATAGGTCATAATCAAGTGTTTCATGCACTCTTTGCCTATTTATAATCAAATAATGATGATCTACGACTGCATGTAGCAGCCAGGTGGAGCCAAATCCTGGTTCACAGTAGGCTAGGACTACCGTTGAATGACCATGGGTCAAACACACTAGAACTGACTTATCGACTTTTTGATACTATTTTTATACACAGAAAAGGCAAGGCTTTTAAAAGAAAACAAAAGCGCAAAATCGCATTTTTTTCAGCAAAATCCATATTTCAGGATGCCTCCCCCCCCCTCCCCCCTAAAATAAAGCAGATCTTGTAAGCTTGCAGTCACATGACATGCTTTTTTTTTCATATTCACATGAATCTTTAGAATTGCTATTATCATGAGGATGCAACTATGATTTTCTATGACCTATTTATATAACTGTTCATAAAATTTCTACTGTAGATATATTCACTCACTGGCAAGTATACAAAGATATTGGACTTCTTTCTTGATCAGTGAAACAGGTAACTACATTGACGGACTGAATTCCTGGTCAGCAGTGTTGATCCTTGAAACCCTTTTTGTCTCAAGTAACAGTTGTAACTGCTTAGAGAAAATTGCCATTGTATGGAGTTAAGACAATTTTCTATGAAAATTATCTCCATGGTAAAATACTGACATTACGTTCACTTTTTCAGTCCTTCCAACTGGCCAAGGCAAAAAAGGAGGATTTTCTAGAGGCGGAGGTCCAGGGACAGTGTCCCAGTGGGGGTCCAGGGGACAAAGCCCCCCGCCGAAAATGAATTTCAGGGTATCAGAAAGTTAAATCAGGCCATTGCCTGCATTCATTTTGTATATTTTAAGGCAAATATGAGTAATGCAAATGAAGAGTAAATACATTTAAATTAAGAGTCTGTGTGTATGATGTGCAGTTGAAAATGAAATCCAATGGCAATAGATATGAGGGGAAAACAGAGAGCGGATCATACAGAACAAAAACAAATTTTTCGGGATGCCTTTCAGGGCCATTTTCTTTACTGCAGGCAAACCATCCAAGCTGTAATTTGTCAAACAGGTAGTGAGCTGCTTGATATGTTTCTCAGTACAGCAGTGCTTCAATGAATGCTTTTTGCCATTCCCTCCGCAAGTAACCTTGTCCTCGCACCATGTGCAATAAGCAACACTGGGAGCATCAATTTTCATGAAGCATTCTCCCAGTGTGTAGAGTGTAGGAAGTTGGGCCTTCCTTTGGAATGTCACAGGAAATTTTCTCACTATCCCATTTCCAGGACCATTTGTTTTTCACCTTAGCGTCTATGTCCTTCACAATCGCTTTGTCCGATTCCTTTAATATTCTCATTCTCACTTGATGGCCTGATTTCCGATGAACGATGGCCAGTCAGAGTTCCCGATTTTTCACGCACAAACCGCCTTTCTAAAGTGATGAAAACAAGGCTTACCGGAAAATGAGGGTTACTTTCGGGTAACCATGTTTTGCCATCAAATATCCGCGCATTACCGAAACTGTACGTATACACAGTCTTGGCTGTCCACATGAGGAAAAAGCGAGGAAGGGAAGGAGAAGGAAGGAGAAAAGTGCAGAGGTTAGCAGAAATGTGGATTTCTGCACAAATGCGGATAATTGGAAGCACTGCTTTTTGCAAATTTGGCACTCGAGATAATTTAGCTTTCAAGGTTGAAATTATAAACCTTTACAATGTTTACAATAAGAAAGACCATGGCCACATCACAAACTCCAATTAGGCATTGATTGACAGACAATAAAACAACCAGTTTGAAGGTGTTTGACCTTCCAAAGTGAACTAACCTTCTGATAAGATCACTGAGAGTAATCCTAAGAGGATTCTGGGGCTTGACCATATCAAAAATTTCATCCTTGACATCCTGAAACTTGATAGGTTCCTGCCCATGGATTTTCATTTGCTCTTGAATAGCCTGTAACATAATTTACAGTAGCAAAATTAAAACAAAACAATTCATTTGAAACATGCACACCTATTATTTGAGATCAAGTAAAATAATAATAATAATATGGGTACATTCACTCAAAATGCACTTGCACATTTAGAGTCCACGCACATACAATCTGGCACCAAACCCAATCCGCCGGAACTGGTGCCTGCCAATAATAGAACATAGATTTTCTCCATGACCAAACGCAAACTGGGTCAGGCAATACACTTGGTGAGCCAACGCGCCAAAAGTGGTGGATTTCAGGATAGCGCAGTGTGGTAAAAATTTTGACACCAGATTAGCAGCGGCTTTCCTGATGCCAACAAAAATCCTTAAATTTGCACAGGTTCGAATTATTTTGTGTTGCTGTCATGATGTGTTGTTAGGTTAGTGCTTAAATTAGTAACGGGCAGAGTTTTAAAATGTTCTTGAAACGGAATTTTGAAGTTGAAGAGCAAGCATTGTCTTGACCTACTGGCGCCGTGAAGTCAGGGCAGAACTCAATGCAGGCAAATGGGAGAGAGAGAGAGAAAGAGGGAAAGAGAGAGAGAACAAAAGAAGAAGAGAGAGTTTTGTGCTCTGCACTTTTGTTACATTTAAGTGAATCACTTGTCGTAAGAATACCGACATTGACTTTAAAAAAAAAACCAAAAAACAAGACTATACATGGATGCAATGGAATGAATGTGTGTAATCTAGATCTAGATCTAGCCTACCTCTCAACTAACATAGAGTGGAGGTAAGAAAATAATGCATGAAAATTAATCTGACTACTATGTCACATGCAGAGAAAATACACGATACAAAAATTGCACAAAAACAATGCGCATATCAGTTGCCCTACACAGATCAACAAAAAACTCAGAGCAGCGGGGCGGACTCAGTGGGAGAGGAGAGTCGGATGACCTAACAGGCAGTAACAGTTCGGCCACCAAATGGCTCGCCATGTCACAATGCATATTGTGGTGGTGTCGGCACCAATCCCCACGCCCCACCTTGCCACAGTGTATGTGCGCTTGGGCTTAAGGGGGCATCCTGAAATATGGATTTTGCTAAAAAAAATGCGATTCTGCGCTTGTTTTCTTTTCACGGTGTCGCATTTCGGCTCGAATCGGGACTTTTAGTTCAGGCAATAAATCCCTCCCACCAGCGTGCCTGACGCGGGGTTAATGGGGGCCACGAGTCAGGCCCACGCGATAATGTTTCACAGTCACGTTGTCCTTATTAATAGGTGATTTTAATCCTTTATATCTGTCGTCTTTCAATTACCAGCACTCATCTGCTTGTTCTATATTCAAGAATCATTTCTTGGCTACAATTCTGTGAAAACGTGATGTTCTTGTGACTAGTGGTTATAAGTTAATGTTCATTTGAAAACTTCATGTAAAGTTAACAAATTTGGACTATTTTTTCGTAAATTTTCTCATCAATTACACAAAAGTGGCTTTTAAAATTTTTGTGTTAGCATTTAATAAACTGCCTCTTCAGTGCAATTTTCATATCCGCTTAAAGTGTGGTTGTTCCGTAAAAATTAATTAAAAGTGAAATTGCAGCTGTGAAATAGTATCACTGTGCCATATGAAATCTAAAAACGTCAGGAGAAACTACTGCTGGCGCTCTACGATTTCTCTGGTGATATATATTCATGTTCCAGAGGTGGTAATGGTTAGGCTTAAAGACAGTATAAGCTTAGCAGTTTCTTACTGCAATGTATGAAAATTTGAGGGAAATTCAAATTCGAAGTAGAAAATTCCCATCTTTGACCTGACTGACCACTGGACACCTCTAGGGTTATTTAAATACAAGTTTAGTATGTTTTCTTTTTAGTTTCATGCTGAAAGAACTCAGTAACGGATCATATCAGGAACAGGTCATGAGATCAGTTGAATGAACTTTGTCGAATATGTAACTGAGAGAACAAAACAGAAAAAGACAATAGTCGATCATTTATGTCAGCCACCATTGTCACTGATACCTCACTCACACTGTCTATGAAGATCTCATCGGCTCTCACAGATTTACTCATCACTCAGACCAAAGCCTAAACAAAATGTCGGCTGGTATTGGGGAAGCTGATAGAATTAACCTAATGTTTAACAATTTAAATCAGGTCTTGAGCAAAGCCCACCCCCTCGTTTTACACACCAATCCAATCAGTGAAGAACCATTTGCTTCCATTCAAACCACCATCAATGAATACATGACACTTTACAAAGAACTCTTCCCCAAGAACACACTTTCCAAGAAACATTTTCTGGAATGACACTGTCTGGCTTTTGTACTAAAACAGATTCGGGCTAGGCCTAAAAGGAGAACTGGGGCCTAAAAAAAAGTCAACAGTCAGTTTTCAAGCTTTAAAAAACGGGAATGCAGTATGCAGACCTGCCTACCCTCACTGCAGCAGAGGAGGGATATCTGACTCAAAAAGGAGGGAAAATCAGGGAAAAGGAGGGAAATTTACCGACCCACAGTTCCTACTTAGAATTACTATGTATTACATAACAAACCAACAGAATATTCGCATGTGAATTTAAGGTTTTATTTGATATAAATATTACACATTAAATTAGATCTGCATTTCTTACATTCTTTGCAGATTCATAACACAGTGAGCAGTTTTACTTAAATTCAAGTATAGATCTAGTGCATTTTGCACTATTCACAAAAGTTTAGAAAATTCATTGCACAAATTTCTATTCTTTTATGCCGTCCTCTTACATTTCTGAAGGAGAAGGCGCGCTATCACTTCACAGTAGAGTAGGAAGGGGAATAAGTGATAGGTTCACGGTCAGCCCGCCACCCAACATTCCCGCTTTCCCTTTGATCCAATGCTCCGACCACTGACCGGCGTTTCACATCTGTCTACTTCTGCATATAACAATAAGTAATATTGAACAATGGATTGTTGACGGTTCTGATTGCCCATGGGAAAGTAGAGGACAGAGCCGGTGGGCTCACACAGTTGGCGGGACTGAGTGCGGGTGGGAAATAGCACTGGACGGAGAGAGGAAAATTGACTGGACTATAACTGAATGCGGTAAAATTCTGGCAGTGATAGTGATAGCTATCACAAAAAGAAGTAGGTGTAATAGCCATTTCATAGACAGAAAATAGCCCCTGAGTGAGACAACCTCGGTCATGAGTGTTGGCAGGGACATTCAAATAGAATGATGGGCTGGTCAGATTTCACACCAAAATTATGTCAGAATCGCTGAGACTCGAATTTTTTTTCATTCCTCTTACGTAAACTACGCAGACAAGACCAGTAGGCTTACATGATGATGCACATTATGGGCAGCCTGTCGTCTTCTATCTGATGACATACGTGTAAAGACATGTATTTGTAAGCTAAACAAGTTGTCGGCATCCGACCAGACTTTTGAGTAAATGATCCCGGGGTGAATCTACATCGTTTACATCGTGGTCAGCAACAAGCGGATTGAAAGTGAAAACATAAAATGAAGGGCGGGATGGGACACCACGGTTAATCAAAGATTTCCGTTCAAAAGGGAATTTCCTGAGTGATCGTGGACCAAGCGATGATCGGATCATGAAAGACGGGCATACGTGGACGACTACTTAACATGAGGGCGGGACGGGGGGGGGGGGGGGGGGGTTCACCCCCCCCCCCCCCCCCCCCCCCCCCCCCCCCCCCCCCCCCCCCCCCCTAACACATCTAAACTAGGCTACATCATGTACTGTTGGCCTACAGACACAGGCCTTGGCAACAGCGGCAGGTAGGACCACTGCCCATAGCAACAAACGGGAAAACTCAGTTTTCTGGATTGTGAGTGAAAATTATACTCCCGTGGCATTCAGAATGACGCCAAAGCACGAAATGCTGAAAAACTAGTATAACATATCCGAATTCGTCCAAATGCGGGAATTTATATTCCCGGTGCTGGAAGGCAGGATACTGAGTCGAAATGCGAGATAATCCCGCGTAATGCGGCAGGGTAGGCAGGCCTGAGTATAAATAACAGCATACAGAAATTATAATTTGTAATGCATAGTCATGTTTACAAGTTGCATCAATGTTGCATTCCACGAAAGAATCAGCGCAGAAGGAAAGTGCGTAAGGAAATTAGACATGAAAATAGGCAGAAAAAGGAGAACAAATTCATACATTCTATTAATAACCTGTTACCAGACTGGAGTTTTTTTTTTTCTTTCATCGATATTATTGCAGTGTATCTCTTGTAAGGATTTGACTGTGTTGGTTTATCAAATAGTCTTCAGTCACGCCGAGATAACCACTGGCAGGAGGTTAAAACGCGTAAAGAGAAAGTAATGTAATAGGCTTTTATTGGATACAACTCCCTCTCAGCTGTTTTTTTTTCGGTAAGCGGATTTCTCCTTTAGTATGTGCAAAGACTGATATTTTGTCTATCACCTTACCAAATTCCAAACTCATTGTCACTGCCAGTTTTGAGTTTTGAACAATCAAAGATAACCCATTTTTCACAAACTGTGACAGAAATATACACTAGGTTTTAAGTGATCCTGTGAAATTGTTTTTGAAGCTCCAAATATAAATTTGGTATCTTCTTTTACAGGCTTTGTCACTCAATCTAACTGTTTGAGTCATTTAAGTGTATTGTTAAGGAAACAGCTAATATATAATGACAGAGAAACCCAATAAATCAGTATTACAGCACTGCTCGGCTCCAGCAGCACACAAGCTGCTGCACCAGGTAAATGACCCCATGACCTCTCGTTCGCTAGCGGCAACTAAAATACCAGTCCCATGCATGCAATGTTTTCTGTGTAAAAAAATGGTATTTAGGGGGTAAGCAGGTGAAAATTTCAGATTGTTATTTCGTCAGACTAAGAAGAGAAACTTTGATATGTTGTTATGTATGACTGGGAAAGA
>JBCEWB010470447.1:0-16117 GCA_039654565.1 Peronia peronii | reverse complement strand
TAGTCCTTCATGTGTGTGAAGTCAAGCATTATTAAAATTTTTTAATTCTAATTTCTATCATGTGTCAATAGTTCCGAGCGCTGATGGGCAAGAGTATCTCCATGTACCAAGTTGTGAAACTGAGTGACCCAAAGCTGCAGAACAAACAGTCTATTGAGCAATGTGTGCAGATCCTAACATTCCTGAGAATTGTTATGCAGGTGGTCTTGCCCAAAGAGACACTCTGCTGGCTTGTTTACAATGGTAGGTGATGATCTGGTGTGCTGTGATGTTGATTTGTTATTCATGTTATTATTGGCGTGTTTTTTCAAAGTGTCACTTCATGAAAAATTTGACCTTATATTTGTGAAGGAATTATATTGACCCACCATTCTAAGTAACATACATGTAAATCTTTGACTGAGGCAGCGGTGAAGTATTAATGCTGATCTGATTCCTCACTGTTAGTTATTTAGATAGAGTTTGTATTGATATGATTATTGAACATATTTCAGGCACAGTCCACATTTACAGCATATCTCGGCACCTGATGTCCCTGGGTCATTCTACAAGAGTACGTATAGGTTTTCATTTATCAGCTTAACTTATTACATCAATTTGTCGTGTAATAAGTAAGAGTAAAGCTGACAAGATCCATATGTATCTAAACACAAATGAGGAATTAGTGATAGCTCTTGATAAGGATAAAGTTTGAGAAAGAAGGTATGACGTTATGAGGACAATTTTCATTCATAGCTTTAAGACGATAAGAATTAGTCATTTATAACTTCACCTAGGAATTACCAGGATCGAATTAGTACAAAACTTTCTAAAATTTGGCATTAAACAGACAGGCTTCTGGTGAAATTGATATGAACAGACCTCTCAAATTTTTCAGTCGAAAGAATTTCAAGTGTTTTGTTAGCCAAAGTTACGACTTCTACAAACTTTACTTGTGATATCTATAGAGGTTAATTATGATCTCAAAAATCAAATCAATTTGTTGCCATATTTGATTATTCAAAATGATTTTAGACTTATGGTAGATTTTAGTGCAGAATATAAGGTTTATCTTTGAGAAAAAGATTGTTAGCACGGAATTTCCCACTGTAGGTATTGGAATACTTGCTGTGGGCAGCCATGTGCATGGAGACGTCAGTGCCTTTGTTGGCCGTCAAATACCTGTCCTGGAGAGCCACTCTGTACACAGCTGTCTGCCAGTGTTACTATGATTGTAAAGCTAGTGAGGAGGCTGAGGTTTGTATGTATGTTAAAGAGATGTATCAAAATCAATGTTAAAATTCACCTTCTTGTGGTGACATGAAGAGACTGAAGTGTGTATTCATGTGAAAGATTTGTATGAAAATCTTGATGCACATTGTCTCTTTTGTAATTAACATTTACTATAGATGTAGACTCTAAAATGATGAAGATTGGAGGGCTCTAAGAAAACCTGGTACTATGTTGCAAACAAGTCTTTGTTACAGAAGTAGTTGAGAAAGAACTTGCTAGTGTTACAAGACTACAACAGGGCATGGTATGAAAACATTTAGTGCCCTCATGTCATAGGAGCCTCTGCCAATTAAGCTCTCAACAATATTCACAAAATAAAAATTTTACCTGAAGACAGATTTTAGTTTTTTTCAATTTGTCATATGATAGATAAGTACAGTATTAGCCTAGAGAGTCTGATATATGTTGATATATGAGGAATTAGGCTTTATTATATAACCATATCACCAATAAAATTTCCATGCTCAGAAATTTGCCCGCCGAGGTTTGGCAAAAATCAGTGAGCTCAGCCAGCTTGAAATGATGAGTAGCAACAAAGACACTGGGGCCAATGAGGTTTCTTTTAGGTCTGCAACGGTCCGGGTGAGTATTGCGATGGATGTAATCACTTGTAGTATCTGTCATTTTGATTTGACACTGACACATAGTTTGTTGTGATAACACATTTAGTCCTTGGGCAGTGAGGGAATTGTGGATGATTTTTGTGATCATTGCTATCCATGTGGAAACTTCATATTTAAACAATATTTGTTTGACATCAAATATTGAAAAAAAAAACATACAAATAATGAAGTGGATCAGCCATTGATTCAGAATCTGCTGTTTCAATCAGAATTCTCGTTGGATCACAGAATTGAGCCTTTTTCAAGAGCAGTTTTTGTTCTTATCAATTCTTATTCAACATTTATTAGTTACATAAGATTGCTAATTATGTTGTGCAATTGTATGTCTTCATACATAGACTTATTTCAGTTAATTAACTTGGTTAATCCATACCAATAAGGCAATGAGACAAACAGCAAAGACAGTGCTATTATAGATATTTGTCATACTGTGATGGCAGATGGCAGTCATGGTGTTCAAGAGAACTGTATTTGAAACACGCAGAAAGCCCAAGGGAATCCTTAGGCCGAAGACCAGAGCAAATCTGAAGGACGCCCTCAATGTAAGTTGGGACCAATAATTTAGATTGTGCCTGTGATCAAAGAATGGCGGTGAGATAACAATATATAAATAAATGCCAGCAGTTCAGACATTCTACTCTAAATGAGTATCATGGTTGTAACTGATGAATCCAAACATTTTAAGATATACCTTTTTTATACATTGACTATAGACTGTACCATATTTATCATACTTTAGATTTCTGTCTGTTTTTCTAATTATATTTAAAAACTCTTTTTTTGCTCTGAGCATAAAAAGCATTTATGTACACAGTCATAAACATAAAGTTATGTAGCAGCATTTCATTTGATCTGCACAGATCTTGGGATGTCCTGTTTATCTTAATGATTTTAGATATTGTGCCCTTTACTTGTTATGCTTTCTTAAATTGTCTTCTATGCAACCTTTTTTAAACTGATCCTATTTTCTATAATTATCCCAGATGCCGTGGCCTCGAACTCCCACGGAGAAGATGTTGGCAGACATGTTTGATGGTGGCTCAGCTCAGTTTTTAGCTATCCTGGAGTCACTCAACAACAGCAACCGCCGTGTCCTGCAACCATCGCCACCAGCCCCCGACAATGAGCCAGAGATTCTGGATGTGTTTTGTGAGCTGATGATGGCAGCACAGGAAATCCTGGCCGGAGGGGCTGGCAATCGAACACAAGGTCCCAAGGCACAGATGGTATTAGGAGCGCCACCTATGGGCCAAGTTGTCATGAAAGGATCTCTCATTGAGATGGCTACCCGAGGTGAGCCTGTGCAGTAAATTCCACAAATCATTTATTCATGATGTATACCACAAATCTGTGGCAAAACTTCTTTTTGTCTGATGATGCACTAGTGAGATGATCTAATGGTTAGTTTTCCAGATAATATCATAGTTTCTACTCTATTACTGTTACTCTGGCCTGGAGGTTTGGAGCTGTTCATAACATTTATTTGTCTTTAAAACTGAGAACTGGTTTATTAAATCATTGTGGGTTCATATTTACTTTAGGTGAGGAAACTGTCCCACTGGACTCAGTGATTCGACTTGTGAAACTGGCTTATAACTACGAGCACTGGGATGTGTTTGAAGGACTGCTGGAGTCTGTTCTCATGCAGATCAAGGTGAGTTAATTAAGGCCTGCGCCATTTAGTTCTTATTGAACACTAGTGTTGTTTGGTAGAGTTTTTGTATTGATGTTTAGTTTGGAAAGAAGTATTGTGCTATGACCAGTGAATGTTAGAGAGACATTTACTAGGACATTTATCTTTGAATTAAGCACTGTTTAAGGCCCATGGACTGTGATGCTAAGATAAGATTAGAATGGCAAAAGACCAGGAAAAAATGAAATTTAAACAAAATGTTGACTTATTTATAACTGCTATTTATAAAAAGTTAGCACTTGTAGAAGTTTCATATAAATATTATGATCTTATTTCTGTGTGCACTTCAATATTAAATTAACCTGTTTCTGAAGCATAATATGCTATTTGCGGAAGTTATTGAAGTTATTCTACGTTATTGAAGTGTGACATTGAATTTAAGTCTTCAGATCAGTTGATTTATAAACTGCATTCACATAGACATGAATGAAAATGGTTTGTGTTTTGTTTAATTGAAATGGAAATAATTTTCCGGGTGAATACACTTTAATGGAAATGATTTGTATAATTTGTGCACATTTTAATGGCAATGATATGTGTTTGTGAGTAATACATTATTGGGCTCCATAGATGAGTGGAGATGACAGGTTTCGCTGGGATGAAAAAGCTCTGGAACTTTTATCTGCCATGGGAAAAATGAGCAGCGTCCGTCGTCCCAAAAAGCAGGGCACCAATGTCGAGGAAGAGGATTTAGAGAGGGCAGCCCAGTCAGCTGCTCCTACAAGTAAGAGGATTGATGGAATGCAAGATGATTGCAGTTCTACTCAGTAAATGATATGAGTATCAAGAGACACTGCTAGAGTCAAGACAAGAATGACAAACCTTGTTTAGTTTATGCAACAGACATAGGCTAGAATGCAATCCCTTATATCCACAAAAAATGATTAAAACTTCCATAACTTACATTGAGACAGATAGATGATACTTCCATGGTGAGATCTAAATCTTTAAGCCAAGAGAGTATATTTTGCACAAATACAGTTGACTCCAGTGGAAAAAAAACAGATAAGTCACATTTTTGTGAAAATTGAGTTATTTGCCCCGACGTTATAAACCACATCGCTAAGATTTGTTAATCAGAAGAATAATTTGGAAAAACCAGGTAAGTTCTGTTAAAAAAGAGCATTTTTAAAAGGGTATACAGTGAAAAACTATAGACTTCTAAACTTCAATTTCTGTTTTTCTCCCTTTGTAGAAAATGTGACTTATCTGGTTTTTCCACTGGAATCTTCAGTTGTATTTTATGATTGGAAATATGGGAGATAATAACGAATATACCTCAGCAAATAAATAGTGTCTTTCATAAATCTTAAGCCTACAGATGTTGAACTTGCATTATGATATCAATCGTGAATATAGAATGGAACCTAATTGCACTCATACCTTATAGACAAATGATGATATAGCAACATCTTTCAGCCAATAAAGCACATCTGCACCGTTATACATATATTTATATCAATATTTAAGATATAAAGGTCACTAAGTTGAATAATTTTGAGATGTCAAGATTCAGTTTCACATCTGAAATAGTCATACATAATTATTCAGCAACACAGGACTAGATTTAACTTAACAGGTCAAAATAATAAAATTTCAATGGTAACTTTTGAGGATTTCAAACAATGACAAGGGCTTGGTTCTGTTGCTATGGCTGAATTCAGTCAGTGCGTAACATTCCTGTTTTTGTTCCAGGTATGTCAGGAAGAACTGTTACTGGAGATGATCTAATCCATGTTGCCGATGTCTTGATGAGTATTGTGACTGGACCATACCAGGTAAAAAATTTCTCCACTACATCTTTGTGACACTGTGGCATGGAAGCCTAATTGAGTTCATGTGAGTTCGTTTGGCATTCTATTCCCTCTAGTGGCCTCTGATGGCCTCACTGTATGGGGATGTCAGTCTCATGCAAATGTGAAATGAGTTTCTCTTGTGGAAACTTTTGTAGCTACATATACTCTGTCACTCCAAAAATAGTACGAGTAATCCTATGACCTTGCATAAGAAGAAAGGGGAGGGGGGAGGAGGGAGATATGAAGAAAATGAATGCTGATATTGTAGGCGTGATAGAAATTACAGTCTAATACAGCCTAACAGATCAAGAATATTTCACAATGTCTTATTGTGGAAACTATAAGAATTCCAAGCTATTCCTAACTGACCTTTTTTTAAAGTATAAAATTAGACAAAAGAATGACCATTTATTTCCCTCGAGCTAAATGTTAAAGCAATCCATGAGATTGAGTAAGCAGAGGAGAAAGAGGATATTGGGTAAAATGATGATAATGATTTGACATCAAATTTTCAATTGTTTCAGTTTATTTAATTTCACATATTTGTTGTTTGTTTATATTGATGTATTATTTGTATTATATTAGTCTATTGAGTTAGTTTGCCAGTTGACAGTCTGTGTCATAAAACTGAGGACATGAACAAGATTTCATGTTGTATTCTGACTTCCAGCAAAGTAAGATAGAGATTGACATGGTGGTGGATGCGACCATGTTTCTGTGGAACAAGTGTAAGCTGGTCTTCCAAAAATATCAGACTGGCTCTGTGGACAACCCGCGCTTCCTGCAGAAGATGGAGAATCCAAACAAGGTGGGTCACTCCTGCCTGGTGAGATGGGGACTGTCTTGCACTGGCCTGATTATCTCTCTTTGTTACATGTCAGACACAGAGCTGTGTTGTTGAACAAACTTTAACAAAAAAAAAAAAAACAGAAGAAAAAAAAAAAGTCTTTTTCTGCAAAATTCACAACACTTGTTTTTCTCATCCTGGTGATTTTTTGGAAATTTTCTATGATTAGCAATTCAAGTGAAAGGTAGAAACATAGCTAGTTCAACAGTCCTTGTGTGTAGCAGGGCAAATGTCGAATTTCAAGTATGTAGAGAAACTGTTCAACTGACATATTTCTTTATAATCGTCACTGATTCCAGTTTGTCTCTGCTTTTAAGTGAAATAGTCTTCACAAATGTGAGACTTTTATTTTTCATGCTTTGATCAACATATCATTGATACCGCCCTGTAAAATGCTGTGCTTCTAAGCTGATGTAATGTTTCAGACAAGTTTATTCTTATGCATTGTGCTAAGAGAAATTTGTTTTTAAATTTAACAAAAAAATCCCAAAGTTTTGAGCCTAGTTCTTGTGGGTGGAGGTATCTGTAGTAGGTTTGATAATTAGAAGTCATATCAGATGTTAACACCATGAATGAGATTATCTGTGCTGGACATGTCTACTTAGCCTACAAAAAAAATGTTTAAATACAATGCTCAGCTAGTGAATGCCTGATTGTCACTTCTCCTATCCATATTATAACAGTGATCAAATCTGGTTGTCAGCAAAAGGCTGTAGTCAAGATTTTAGTTTTTCACAATAGTACAACACAAGATTTCGGGGAAGACCCAATGCAGACGTACGTCAGGCATTTTCCTACGAAATTAAATCATTAACACTACTGACTACTACTATTGTTTAGAGGGCATCTAAGTTCAATTGGCTCACTGTGAAGAGTTTTTGTTATAAATTTCCTACTCACTGTAACAGGGTCAAACCAAGAAGTGAGGCAAACTTATGGCTGAGGCAAGGCCAAGAACATGGATTGATGGGATTTCCTGAAATACTGGTGAATTCTATTGAAGTAGATACCTCTTGGTTTTTCACACTGACTGAATTAAATTATCCTTTGGATGAGGATGTGGAATTGGCTAGCCTGGTTTATTGTCTTCCACAGTGGATGTACCTACTGGACACTGTCCACCAAGCTCTGGGCTGGTGTGGCATCAGCTCTGTGGATCCCGCACTGACTGCCGAAGTGGTGCTGAGGCTGGCCATGGTCTACGAGAGTAGTGCTCAGCTGGAGACGATGGACACTGGTAAGGGGGATAATTGCCTATGAGGAAGATAACAGTTTCTAAGGGAGATAATTGTCTCTTTAAAAAAAAAACTGTCACTGGAGATAAGATTTGAGTACAAATGTGTAGTCACATCAGGGGTTACCAGACTTTTTCACCCTGTTTACCCCAGCAATTTCCTGCTTTTGTATAATTTGGGTTCATACCTCTGCCATAGTGAAATGACCACTGGATGGAAAGTTTAAATTGCTGTTCTTGCCATATCCACTTCTATCACAACGACTTACCGAGATAGCCGTCCGCAGGTGGCTGAAAGGCATGAATAGAACACAACATAATATTCTCTTAATGATGGCAGAGATAGCTCTCTATGGCTATGGGGGCTGAAAGGCCATAACTAAATAATGTAAAATATCCTTTGAATAATAAAACTCTATGCAGTAAGCTGTGTGATATATATCAATGCCCCCTCCACATAACAGTATTATTTCCTGTAGAAACAGGAAGGAGTAAGAAAGAGATGACCATTCGTATTTGGAAGTTTTGGCTGCTGATGACAGAAAAAAAAAATGCGTCAATGCTATTTCTTCTTCCATTACACATGGCAATCAAAAAGCCATAACTTTAATGTAATTTTCACAAGAACCTCATTAATTTCGAATGGTCCAGGTAGCAAATAAGATTTTGGACATGTTACAGACATCATCTGAAATGCTCGTCTATTTCATTTGTCTCAATAGAAACAAATTTGAGAATTTAGAAAAGTCAGTTGTCCACCATTTGTTCAATCTGAAATGACAATGTATGCCGATATTGTGTCACAAGGGAGAGGAGCAGAGCAGTATGGGACAAATGAGATGTTCACACCGAGAAGTGTCGGTCCAACACCACATGGTCATGAGCCAACAGACATCACGAGTAGAACTCGTATGTGATGTGCACAGTGTGGTGTGATGGACGTAGATTTAATAGTTGGATATAGTGACATAACTTATTTTGTGTGTGATTTGAGTGATCCCATCCCTGTGTGTTTGCAGTGAAGATTTCTAACTCTTGCAGTCTCACAGGACTATTCACACAGATGTAAGGACATATAGAAGTTAGGGCTTTAATGAATAATGATTAATCATTAATCGAAGACTTACCCTGAAATTGTCCTAGCAGGATTATGTTACTTTCCATGCCATTTGATTATGTATCATCTTTAGATTTGCCAGTATTGTACGTCACAATGATACATCTGTGGTGTTATGTTGGCATAGTAGTTAATATGGAAATCCTATCAGCAATTTCTTATTAAAAATAAATCATAAACTGCAGAAGTAAGACAGTCTAAAATGACAAAATATGTATGCATATATCAACAATAGACAAATAGAATTAAGCCTTGGGTAACTTAATTAGTAACTCAGATGAATTGGTTCATTAGTTATGTTGATAATAGATCATCAATTGGCACAAATCATACAGTTTACAACAGTGAAATTTTGTCAGTTGGTACAGAGATAAGCCAGGTTATAAGAGATTGTTTCACTTTCAAAGCAGCTGTGTGACTTTTCTGTGTAGTAAATTGATATAGATCTGCTGTGTAGGATGATATTGTCATACCTCTGTGTACTGTGTGGGTGTAACATCTTTGCATGATGTCACACTATGGATCTCCATGACTAGATGAAATAAGTTAGTTTGAGAGAGGCCTGCATGGAGAAAATAGGATTTTATTGAACAAGAGATCACAGGAATTAACTTTCAATATGAAAATTTTGGCATAGAAAGGTTGTAGCTAAATAATTTTTTCTCACAAAGGTAAAGTATGTTTATTTCCCTTCCTATTGACACAATAGCACCATCCATGAAAACTTTGACATGTGAGTCATTTCATCCTGGTCCCATGACAAATATGCTGTGAAGGTCATACTGGAAAAAATTATGGAAAACCAACTTGTACAGAAGAATCAAATTTTTCTTTGGCATTGTTGAATATTATCATGGCACATCTGAAGATTTCTTAGCAACTACTGTGTGCTGTGTTTATTTTTTGAGCATGTTTATTGTCTAATAATTTACATGTTTTTATGTCACTCTTTAACACAGACTTTGGAAAATCATATTAAATGATAACAGTAATTTATTCTCTTATTGTTACATTTACTGTCTGGACACAGATTTCTTTAAACTAGTTTTATTACCTACCTAGAATCAACTTAAAATTCATTATTTTTTTCTTTTGGTGTGAAATAAAGGTTAAACTTTGTTGCAAGAGAGTTCATGCAGTAAATTTTTTATGAAAGGAATACAATTTCTCTGATAATCATCCTAGGATCTGACAGTTTGATGGGTATTGTCATAATTTGTAACCTGTAACAGTCAAGGACAGTGTAACACTGCAAAGGTTGGAAACAATAAAAAGAAAACCAACAAACAAACTACTGCAGATGTCTGAAAATTTATCGTTCATATTGTAGGAGCATTCCTTGGACAGATTTTATATGATGCGAAATCAGTCCATCTCAGCAATATTTTCAGAGACACCATCAAGGTCTACATAGTTAGTGATTACAAATGTTCGTGATTACCAGAAATACATGGTTTGTTTCTTCATGTGACGACAGTTATGTCTATGATATCCAGCAAAGCGATTTACCTTACCATATTTAATAAAAACTGAAAAACAAAACTAAAAAAAAAAGAACAAAAAAAAGTGATAACTGAACTCCAGGTTCTAATAATCAAAATCTGCTTTTGTGCATGATGGGTATTTTTGTGGGTGAGTTGCTTGTTTGAGTTTTGTTTGTTGTGAGATGGTGTGTCATGTTAATGGTAGTTGATGTTTCACTGGAGTGCTATGATAACAAAGAATTTGCTTTGATAGCTTTGAACTGATCTCATGGCTGAAGAAAGGGAAAAAAAATAATTGTGCGTACATTGTGATATATACATTTGTCGCAAAAAAAAACAAAGACCAAAAAATGAAAAAAAAAAGGTTCTATATGTTCTCAAAATATTGATAACAGAAACAGATGTAGTTTTTGATGTTTCTTTATTTGTAGTCATTTATATCTTTCTTTTTCAGTCTTATATTTTTCTCAGTCCACATGCCTTCATTTTGTAAATATTCCATTCTTGTGCTCTGTATAATGAATAAATAAGAGTCATCTCTGACTCAATTACTGATTTGTCTGATGGACAAAAACATCAATATTATCAGTTTATTCAGTGTCTTAGAAGTTCAAGGGTTACAAAATAATAAGATAATTTATATAACTCTCATTCAGCTCATAAACGCATTGTTTTCACAGTCTTCCACATGGATAACAACAAATGCCCAAAGCAGAAAACCATTTTTTCTCCAAAATTGTATCACCTCAAAGTGTACCATAAGTGTCAGATTAAATGACAGACACTGAATTTATTATGTTTTAGAACTGCTGACATGCCTATCACTCCGTGTCATCTGTCTAGACTCTAAGTCGGGTCTGAAGGAATCCAAGACGACCTTGACCGACTATGGACCAACACCGGCAGACAGTAACCCCAATGCCAGTCGGGTCAGCCAACTGTCCCTGGGCACACAAACTTCGGCCAGAGTCCAGCTGATTCAGGTTGGTTATTGATATGATGATAGTCAGTTTGAATAGCAAAAGTGTCCTATAGGGACTGGACAAAATACATTTTTAAGTAAAAGTTACGTACTAATGGCACGTTGACTAGGTAGTAACAACATATAGTTCAGTCCATGCACTATAGCTCAAAGTTAAATAATAAGGAAGTGAGAACCACATGGACTATCTCTTTCTCCAAGATGAGCCACTGAAGTGGAATTCTTTCATTTTTCTCAGTTACAAAATGTCAAGTTGAATAATATACAAGTTTCAGAAATTTATTTTGAAAGAATTAAATCAATTGAAAAAAGTACTTATTGGCGTTTAAAATGTTTAAATAATTGTGTTAGACTTTTAAGTTACTTCTTCAGTATCAAAAAAAAAGACAAACTGCAATCTTAAGATGAAAGCATATTTTTAGTAGTCATCAGTTTCATGCCATGGGTTATGTATATCAGATTTTTGCCTGCAGTGTTCTGCATGTCTTATTTCTTATACAGTTGAGGTGTGGTGATATGACTTGTGCTGTTCTTGATGTTCATAAATTTTATTACTTTGACTCTTTGGTTTCTCACTCTTGCCATATAAGTTTGTCTTTCATCCCTCTTTTTAACCTTGGCAGAGCAGTATGATTCATTTTGTAGCAACGTCTTCAATTTCAAAATGAAGACTAATAGTCGGCAACTTATTCAATATATTAGTGTAAATAAACTGAAATTGAAGAAAATATGGAAATGGCAAATTTTCAAACCTATTTTATTCTTGTTCATGGTAATGAAGAAAAAGGATAAGATGTAGACAGGGTATTGCAGCACATGAAATGTAGTCATGAGAATAACATATTTTATGCATTGGTATGATAGGTATGAATGTTGATGTATTTTTCTTGAATAATTTCCTTCTCCTTGTATCTCACAGGCAAGAGAAATTCTGGACCTGGGCTTGAAGAACGTGAGCTTTGCTCGCCAGGCAGTGGCTCTGAATGATGGACGGAACATTGCTGATGTCACCTGGGCCAAGGTGAGTGGAGAGAATAGATGTGAATTCTTCATGCTTAGACTTACTCTAAGCACAAAATGTAGATTACACCTTAGACCATTATGCTGATTATTTTCACCCATATTAATGGTCTCATTTTAATTTACTGGCAAAGGCTAAGTTATTGATAATTATCTTGTTGTTTTCTTTTATTTTTTGTGATTTTGATCAACAGTGTAACAAACATACTATTAATCTGCATAACCAACCAAAATTTGTTAAAATAATATGAATTTTTTAACTCTTTTCAGATGAAACATTTGCTTTCCTTTAAAATTCATTTAGCCTCATGGTTTGAGATATATTTTACATTTGAATGTTAGGAAAATGTAGCCCTTAACCTTTTTTTTTTTAATTGCTTTTGCAGTGTTGGTAAAATTTTGCCTCTAAGTAATTAATTATAGATTTTGACGTATGTTTACTCTTTTTTAATTTGCTCAGAATTTGGGACATGAGTTTGAATCAGTTTCTGGGGTGAGTCATGTTTCTGAAGATGCAAATTGCACTGGGTTTCTTTGCTTTGCACAGTTGATGAGTGGTCAAGTTAGAGGATGAAACGTCAAACTTTAAAGTAGTCAAGATCTTTTCACAATGTGTCGTTCAAATTCTAATGAAAAAATGAAAAGTTTCATAAATGCACATGATTTTTTTGTGTCCCCATATTTTTATCTAAAGAAGGGAATAGAATAGACTTCACATGTTAGAGAGTCTAAAAGCCATTTGATTTTGATGTTATTTTTGAGTGTTTTTGAATGCAATGAAGAAATAGACAATAACTGTTGAGAGCTTATTGATGACAGGAGTCCACATTTAATTTTTGTGTTTCTGGTGCATTTCATTTAGTTTGATGGACTCATTGATCAGGCATTTTAATATTTAAAAATAACTCTTAAAATAAGAAGAATAAGACAGCAATTGAAAAGCTTTGAAAAAGCCCAATCCCTTCAGCACATTCCCTTTTTATGCCTGTCTTTAAGTATGAAAGAAAAAAAATCAAAATAAAATATTTATGTATTGATTTATTGAAATAATCTAATTTTGGAGAACAGTACTGCAGCAAATGTATGCTGGAATAATATTTTTCCCTGGAGACATTCTGAAGCTGAAACACCAAGTAGTTGTTAAAGGAGAGAGATCTATGAAAATTTTGTCCTGACATAGAGCTTTTCTTATCAACAGAGATATCGTGGCTTGCTTTGTCACTGTGAATCATAAACTTGAAACCTGAATGTCTTGTTTCTAAAGTTGTGTGTTAGAATTAGAAATGACCGTTATAATACTGCCATCTTTTGAAGCTTTATGTTTTTAAAAGACAAAAAAGGATATAGCATGTATAATCTTGTGCATCACCTAATCCTTTCTTTTTCAGAGTGTGAATTATGATTTACAAATATAGCATAATATGTGAATATCTCTGCCTTTAACAATCTGCTAGGAGAGTGTTTTTGAAATGTTCTAATTTTGAAAAAGAAAAAAGGAATAATGTATTTTAAACTTCATACTTGTATTTACAGTGAGTCATGTAATTTTTGGTGACCTCACAAAGCCATCGTCCTTTGGCAGATTAATTTTTCTCAAAAACTTTATCTTCAGGATGATTTACAATGATTACACCAGACAAAAAAAAATATGAAAAAAGTCAAACCCAGTAAAAATATCGACTGTATTATAAATCTGCCATGTATGAATACTGATTGTCATTACTTCCTTTGCTGCTTTATCAAATTTATTAGCCTCTTTCAAACATTATGTCATTGCTGAATAGTCTTACATTTCATATTGCCTTAGCTCATTCCATTGCGGGGCAAAGCTATTTTGCAGGATTTAAAATTAAGGGAGGAAAAATCATCCATAGCTTTCTCATTTTTTTAACATATGTTGAACATGAGAAAAGATTGGAAACAATGTATCAGAATGTGATAATTGGAGTGAATGTCTTGTCAAGTGGCCAATCAGCACATGGGGAACAATTGGGCATTGTGAAGATTCACATCTAGAGAGCATCATGTTCTATAGACTTCAAAAGTTTAAATCACATATATAAAGCTATCATGCAAACAGTAAATCATAAAACATTACAGACCAGAATCAACAGTCCCTTGTGGCTACTGACATTCATTGCTTACACTGCAGCCTGTAATCTTCTATGTGTCTATAGATTTTGCATGTTGATAACACTTTTCGCATATTATGTCTGCATGATTTTGCATATATCTAACGTGAGCATGTGGTTTTGTGTCTGCTCCGTGATGCAAACAACTCACGTCCTGGGTTGCGGGTTTGACTTGGAGATCTTGCCATTGGGAAATGGAGGGAAATGAAGATAGAGGTTGCATTTTTTCAGTGACTCAACAGTCCCCCGGCATCTTGGGTAGAAAAGCATGATGTCTAGCCTTGTCGGACAAGGGCTTATATATTTTGGACGTCCCATGTATACATTAAGAACGTTAAAAAATCATTAGCAGTTAAAAATCGATGAAGAGTAGGCAGAATGCCACTGTTCAGGCAAAGTTTCCAGATTCCAAATTTCTACCCAGAGATATTCTCATAAAAAAACAGGCAGCTACTTAAAGCCGAGATAATCTACTTTCTTAGAATTGAAAGACTTAAAAAGAAAAACAAAGCCTAGTTCTATAAAAATTTTTGTATGTGTCTTCAGGACTTTTTGCATATTTCAGTAGGATTTTTGCATATGTCTGTAGGATTTCCACCCTGATGTGTTTGGCCCTGAGTTCTCCAAAGAGACGACAGACTGCTTGGGAGGAGATGAGAGCATGACCAATCCAGACCTGCTAATTCCTGACAGCATGAAAGGTTCGGCCACGGCTGTGTGGAACACTGTCAAAGATCTGCACCTGGAGCTTATCCTCATGTACCACAGAGTCTGTCTTAAGTTGGCATCTCTTGGCCCAGGTAGGTCATTGTGACCTTGAATTCCAAGATGATAACATCCAGCATCTTTTAACCTTGAAAGTGTCAAAGGAAATTGCTGGAGTGCCGATGTATATGAAATAATATTTCTGATGTTCAATGAATGACACTTTAAATCTACATGACATTGAGTCATTTTCACTGTCAACCAGATTACTTCTTCTCTTTACCAAGTACAAGAGGTATAACAAGCATTATAAAGGAAGAACAAAAAATTTGTTTACCTTGATGTTTGAAATAGGAGTAAAGGAAAATTCTGAAAAATTCACCAGGTGATGAAAATGTGTTTTTTTTTTTCTTCGGGGTGTGATTTTTTGTTCAGAATTTTTTGCTTCGTGTGTTTCAAATAACATGAGCAAAGTGAAGTTTTCCTTCTTGACATGATTGTACTTGGCTAAGGGAAGCAATCTACCTGGCTGAGAAAATAGCTCATTGAAAATCAGTGTCTTACTATGTTGTATGTTGTTTTGAAAATCATGTGTTTGTGCAAAGTAGATAGAAGGAGTCTTTGAGTAGATTTGCCCTTAGACACCAGTGAAGTTAAAATTCTCAGATATTACTTTTATTCAAAGAGAAAAGAAAGTCCCAGACCCAGTATGGATACTGAACTTTCAAAAGATGACAAGACTGACTGATTTCAAAGCAGAAAATTAACACAATAAACAGACTATCCCAGTCATAAATAGATTTAAAGAACAATTTTTTAACCAACAAGTCACTGCCTGTGTAAGGAACAATATGTTTTATATTTATTGATCCCATTTCATTTCCTACAGTAATATTTTCATTTCTCAATAGCATGTGCTGCACCTGAATTTTTTATACATACCCCAGCCTGAATTTATTTGCTTAGTCAAACAGATTTGAGAGGGACAAAAAAGTTTATTTTCATAATCTAAGGGATTTATTTGATATTTATTTTCATGCTGTGACATTGTTATTAAATATAATTGATCATTATCAAAATGATGCTCCAATGAGCCTGTGACGTCATCTGTACTACAGAAGAGCAGGAAGACAGAACAGCATATCTTATGTCATTCAGGCAGTGATAGAAACATTTCATGTTTGCTTTTATCTTGAAACTCTGATTATTATC
>JBCEWB010470227.1:0-19579 GCA_039654565.1 Peronia peronii | reverse complement strand
AAGAAAACATATCTATGGCAAGAAAAATCGTATGATGGACTGACAGGACCAGCCAAGCTCTTACACCAGAGATACTGTCATGAAAGTACCATCACTTGACCAGTGAACCACCACCAATCACTGACAAGTCAGCACCACCAATTTAGAGCAATTGGACACACAGAACCACTGGCAACTTATTTCCATACATCTGTTGTCCACGACTTCCAGTGCAAGAGCTTGCCTGGTCATACCTGTTTATCATAATATCGCAGCAACACAAATCTAAGAAAAACAGTCATTCAGTCATTTCAGAGTCAAATGTTGCAATTCCACAGTCTAAATTTTATAACACCATAGGCTATCAATCGCACTGCCAGTCTAACAATCACACAAGAAGTGAATAATACATCAATGCAACAAATGGACATACCACAACAGCATGTCTTCAACAAAAAATCCACATTAGGTAAATGATGAACGCAGCGCAAACAGTCGCAATAATCATGACGTCACAACGCAGCGCAAACAGTCTCATAATCATGTCACAACGCAGCGCAAAGAGGTCTCATAATCATGTCACAATCTCATTTGGCTATTCCATCCACTCTGCATGAAAAAAAAAAAAAACTAATCCCAAAACCTTTCTTTCAGAGTCAAAATGACTTAAATGATGTATGGATAGTACCCAGCAATCTCCCAGTCTGTCATATGCAAAGTGCAGACCACATCTCTGGCTAATCCAGTAGCACTAATCTACCAGCAAAACACCACCATTTACCAGCAGTTAATAGTCCAAAGTTACCAGAAGGGATCTTTCTTATATCTGATAAAGACAAAGAAGTGTGTTCGGTCTACCCACAAATCATAAAAGACAAATATTAAACCTAACCTTACAGTACACACACATACATTCTGAACACACTCCACACACATAAATTAAAAAAAAGAACGCATATTCCACACATTCCATACACATGCACATTCCACACACAGATGTAATAAACACTGTCCATGACCTTTCATACAAGATACTCTGATCTATCACAGAAAAACAACAACACAAAAAGCATGTTTCAAAATGCACAGATTCAAGAAAACATATCTATGGCAAGAAAAATCGTATGATGGACTGACAGGACCAGCCAAGCTCTTACACCAGAGATACTGCCATGAAAGTACCATCACTTGATCAGTGAACCACCACCAATCACTGACAAGTCAGCACCACCAATTTAGAGCAATTGGACACACAGAACCAGCACTTATTTCCATATATCTGTTATCCAGGACTTCCAATACAAGAGCTTAACTGGTCATGCCTGTCCATCATAATATTGCAACAATGACACAAATCTAGGAAAAACAAGCCATATAGTCATTTCAGCGCCAAATGTTCCAATTCCACAGTCTCAACTTTGCAATACCATAGGCTATCAATTGCATGACCGGTCTAACAATCACACAAGAAGTGAATAAGACGAATGCAATAAATGGACATACATCAAAACAGCGTTTCTTCAACAAAAAATCCACATGAAATCAAAGATGAATGCAGTGCAAACAGTTTCATAATCAAATTGTCACAATCTCATCTGGCTGTTCCATCCAGTCTTCATGAAGAAAATTACAAATTCAAAAAAAACCCTTTCATTCATATAATCCAAATGACTTAGGTGATAAATAGATAGTACCCAGCAATCTCCCAATCTGTCATTACACACACACATTCACTCGATATAACCACCAGGAAGGAGGCTGAAAGACCAAATAAACCAAGCAAGCACACATTCACTCCATACACAGATGTAATAAACATTGTCCATGACCTTTCATACAAGATGCTCTGATCTATCACAGAAAAACAACAAAAAAAGCATATTTCAAAATGCACAGATTCAAGAAAACATATGGCAAGAAAAATCGTTTGATGTGCTGACAGGACCAGCTAAGCTCTTACACCAGAGATACTGCCATGAAAGTACCATCACTTGACCAGTGAACCACCACCAATCACTGACAAGTCAGCACCACCAATTTGGAGCAATTGGACACACAGAACTACCAGCACTTATTTCCACAGATCTGTTGTCCAGGACTTCCAATACAAGAGCTTGCCTGGTCATGCCTGTCCATCATAATATTGCAACAATGACAAATCTAAGAAAAACAGTCATTTTGTCATTTCAGAGCCAAATATTCAAATTCCACAATCTCAACTTTGCAAAACCATCGGCTATCAATCGCACTGCCAGTCTAACAATCACACAAGAAGTGAATAATACATCAATGCAATAAATTGACCATACCACAATAGTATTTTTCTCAAAAAAAAAATCCACATTAGGTAAATGGTGAACACAGTGCAAACTGTCCAATAATTATAATATCAAAATCATAAACTGCTATTCGATTCACTCTGCATGAAAAAATAGAAACTAATCACAAAAACCTTTCATTCACACAGTTCAAATGACTCAGATGATGATCGGATAGTATCATCTCTTCCAAACTGAAAATAAAAGAGAAGGAAGCCTGAAAATGTGCCAAGATTGGAGCGCGGTGGTAACAGACAAGCATAGCTAATATACCATTTCTTGCAAACTGAAAAACCATGAATGGTTTAAAAGGTGCAGAGATTGCTTGAGGGCTCAGAATACGTATTTATAGCTAAACCATTTCTTCCAAATTGAAAAGACATGGAAGATTAAATGTGCAGATGTTTAGAGTCTTGGAATGATCAGCATTTTGATAGATTTTTTTCTTCCAAATTGAAAAGACATGGAAGATTAAATGTGCAGATGTTCAGAGGCTGGAATGATGAGCATTTTGATATTTTTTCTTCCAAATTGAAAAGACATGGAAGATTAAATGTGCAGATGTTGAGAGGCTTGGAATAATATGTGCTGTGACAGCTTTTTTCTTCCAAATTGAAAAGACATGGAAGATTTAAATGTGCAAAAGCTGAGAGTGTACGCTGTTCCAATTCTTCCAAACTGAACAGAGAGGGGCGGTGAGAGAATTCACTCTGGTAAAAAGACCAAAGACTTGAATATGTGCTTGCAAACAGCTCTGGGAGGATGGAAATGCCATCCTTGTATCTCTTTCTTTTCTGAAAATGTAAATCTAGCTCTCTGCATAACAATAATAACACTTAAAACATGTAAGCTGTTTTGAAGAAATCAACCAGAAAGCTGTCAGCCCCTCTTAACACTGTCAACTTTTGTTTGTTTTGTGCTATATTCGAACAACCACAACGTAAATTATTGTGTCCATGTGATAAGTTAAAACGCAGTAGTGGATCAAACACTGGGAGAGAGCCAAACTCTGTAGTTCTAGGAAACAGAGAGAATGACCAGAAGCAGGCAGGGCACAGGGAAACGATACAGAACTAAGTAAGTGCAACAATAGTTACACTGAACAGGACAAATCCATGATCACTCAAAAATAAAACTTTGATCACCTGTGATTTTCTAGACACTGTGTGGAGTCGAACAAGACTTGAGGCACAAAAAGAATAGCCTTCACCTTTTGTTTGCACACAGCGCCATCACAAAATTCTGCTTTTCTGCTCAGTGTAAATCTATCTTTCTTTGAATGAGTCCTACCTTCCAATGGATCACTGCTCCACTATTGCAAATCTCATGTGTGTCTTTCAGTCATGATCTACTTTTATCTATTTACAAATCAATTATTACTACTACAAGTAAGGTGGGCTTTTCATGCTACAGGACACATAAATCTTCAGCCAGCTGCATGTATAAACAATATAGAATGTGTTCCTCTAAATTATAGCTACAATAATAGAGTCTCATTTGTGCTATTTTTCATATCTAGATCTTATCTTAGGCATAGACTATACAGAATGCTTTCCTCAAATGTTGCTACAACTAAAAGCTTCCCATTCATGCTACCCCTCACACCCAGATCTTCACCCAGCTGTAGAGTGTAGAGAACAGTTTCCTCAAACTCATGGCTTTCCATTCATGCTGCACGTCATATCCAGATCTTCACCTAGCTATAAAGCGTATACAGAATGGTTGCCTCAAAATAATTTTTATTATGCCTACAACATGAGGTTTCCCACTGAGGGTACATGCCAAATCTAGATCATCTAGTTTTAAAGTGTACAGAATAGCTGCAGTAAATGCCGACTTCCTCACAATGTGCTCACCACATTGAAACCTCCTCCTAGACCAATGGTTCCTTCAACTTGGATAGAAAGACTGGCTTCCCAGACATGCTACAAATCAAGTTCAGATTTTCAGCCAGCTGAGGGGCATACAAACAATTCTTCCTCCAACTACAGTTCTCTCGTGGCTTCCCCATGCTGGCTTCATGTCATATCTATATTTTCACCCAGTCCAACCACCATCAAATGCACAAAATGGCTACAATACAAGCGGACATCCAATTCATGCTACCCCTCACACCCAGATCTTCACCTAGTTGTAAAATGTAGAGAATGGTTGCCACAAACTCGGGGCTTCCTGTTCATGCTACACGTCCCAACCAAATCTTCACTTAGCAGCAGCGTGTGCAGAATGGTTGCCCGAAAGTCTTGGCCACAAAGGGCTCATTATTCATGCTACATGTCAAAGCTCAATTCTAGCCGCCTTCACTTAGCCGCAGCATACACATACTGGTTGTTCAAACTTTGGCCACAAGGGGCTCCTAATTCATGCTCTACATCACAGCTGAACATTTGCAGTCTGGCACTACTTGGATTTAATGCCTGATGCAGCTAGGTAGAAGTGGATCACATCTAGATAAAGTTATATCTGTAAATAACTCACAACAGAATCCCTTTACTCAGCTGTGCTCCTGACATTGAAAAAAGAAAGTTTTCTCCCAGTGTTTGATGTGACAAAGACAACAGCGTTCACTCTGATACCAACACATGCGACAGATGCTTGGTCAGAAAAAGATGCTGCTGCAGTCAAGGACATGGACAAGTAAAGATAACTTCCAAGCATTTTGAAATGATGGTGGTTTAAAATAGCACCTGACCACTTGCCACCGACACTTAAATTTTAAATAAAGCCAAGTTAAAATGAACTTTATCGAAATTTTAAACAGTCGAATGATAATGAACCCGTTCTCTGAAAATGATATAAACAATAACCAAATTGAAATATGCCCAATTTCATACTATTTTTGCAAGATTTTTATACAGCTTGGTAGTACCCATCTCCTTTCCCACACTGATTTTACCTCGAGGTTTACTCCTGAAGAAAGATTGCCCGCCAAGGCTATGAGCTCCATCTACCCAGGTTTTAGTTTCGAAGATTTTCCTTCTCCGCATGTGGCAGGTAGCACTGGGTTACATGGTACCAGTGGCAGAGGTGTACTCTGACCTGACTACATCAAAACACTAGACAATCCTAGTCATTTCAAAATGAGAATACTAAAATGTACCCCACATTCAATACCCCAAAATGACAGCATACTATAAACATTCCACCGATGGCAGTCTTTCACTGCCTGCAGGTAGCAAAGAACCTACTTATACACCCCGGGCCCCCGAGGTGCGAAATCAAGAAATTTGTTTTGCGTTGCAGGAGCAAAAATTGGATGAATTAAACCATTTTTCAGATTTCCGAAACTCTGAATGCTAAACAGAACTCAGTTCAACTCTCTGCATTATATGGCAACCATTTACAAACCTCAGTCTTTGAATGCCAAGTGACCACCCAGCATTACAAAGAAAAGGTTACTGTAACGTTCAGTGCGCGAATGCCGAGTGACAATCCAGCAATACAAAGAAAGGGTTTGTTTGTTTGTTTGTTTGTGTTGGGGTTTAACGGCTCATCAGCTATATTGCGCCTAACACAAAAGATAAGCTTACATGTCAAAAAGATTTAAGTCTACACGTCAAAAAGGCTTATCAAGTATCTATAGAGTACAATACTGTATGGACAATGCATTTATGAGTGAAGAAGAACAGATATAAATAAACATGCAGCTTCCTGTTTGGGTCGCTGCATGCCCACCAAATTATATCTCTTGGTGGTGATGGTATATTGTAGTATACAGACCATCCTGGTGTAGAAAGCTCAGGATGGCCTGTGGCTTTGTTCTGTCAAATAGGTCCTTCAGAGAGCAACTCAAGAAGTTGGTTTCTTAAGTGTCTTTGAAGTTGGCACAATCTAAAAGTATGTGTGCGACTGACAGTTGATAGTCATGGGCCACATACTGTGGGGGTGTTTCTCTTCTGAGGAGAAAAGAGTGAGTGAGATAAGACTGACCCAGGCACAAGTCCAAGGTCCCATTGGACTGAATAAAGTTTGCAGTCTGTTGGCTCCATCACAGTTACCACCTCGCTTTGATGTACAGTGTACTACTTAGTGACGACTGGCCTGAGATTCAGATGAGGGACATCCCCATCCAGAAGACCTAAAATCAGGCCAACCATGGCGATGGAATCTGTCTCATCTCCTGCAACCCCCGTATGACTCAGTACACAGCAGAAAACGAATCCACATCGTCCACCCGGTGAACTGACTCTGAAGGTGCAGGTGGCAGAAAACTTCCTATGGCCATGCCAAATCTAGCCAAAAAGGCCAAAATAGCAGCTGTGTATGTCTGGTCTACTCCACTGGCTCTCTATTATCAACTCTTTCACTGTCAGTGTCACTACATAATATGAATGCTCAGTTTGTCTCTTCTGTAGGTCTATTAAAATCAATGAGATTTGGCTGACTGTTCAAGTAAAGTTCATCCTTCGAATGCCGGCCATCATCCAGCAATACAAAGAAAGGACCACATTTAGTGCCTCATGATGAAAAAGTCAGTCCATTGGTAAAAAAGAGGATGGTCATGTTTATCTTTGTCTTTGTTATATTATAGAGTTTTCATTCCTGAAAATGAAGAATTAATATCAGAAACCAAGATGAGAAACAGTGCCAAAAAGAAGGTCACAGGCTATTGGTCCACATGGGGGACGCTATAAACATCACATATGGAAGGTAAGTACTTCGATGATTTCATCATTCAAAGAAAGAATGAATAATTTGTTGATGACATCACTCAAAAGAAAGAATGACCATTTTTTTTTTTTTTAAATCACTCAAGAAACATTACCAGTTTAAATATATCACTCAAAGATTGAGTATCTGTTGAATTCATCACTGAAAGAAAGAATTAATAATTTGTTGACATCATCACTCAGAGAAAGAATGAGTATTTGTTGTTTATGTTTGAATTTTGTGGCGCATCAGCACACCTGTGGCCATATGGTGTTTGTTTATGTTGGGGTTTAACGACACATCAGCACGATTACGGCTATATTGTGTCAAATACGGTAAGATATGTTTACATATCAAGAAGAAGAGAGGAAAGAAAGCGGGACAGAAGACAGGAGCAAGGAGAGAGAGAAGAGATGTCTCCCCTGGAATGTCAAGGATGGCACTCCATGGGAGAATCCCACCAATGGCCGGCTTACACCACTTGCAGGTGGGAGGAGAGAACCTACTTATAAACCCCAGCCATATGGTGTCCTTCCTTTGTCCTTTGTTGGCACTCAAGAAAAAATGAGTAGCTGAAAATATGAAAAGAAATGTGTACAGTAATACTGTGCAGGCAATTTGTGTCAAGCACAACTTTTTAAAGCCAGCAAGTGAGGAGCATCTCATAGAATAAAAGTAGGATTGGATCTTATAGTAGATTGTACAAGCCCATAGTTTAGTTATGCACAATGTGAATATGTTGCAGTAGTTCAAATTCCAAATGCCAGGTCCAACGTAGTAATACAAAGTGTAAACCAATTAACTGTGCAATGAGAGGGGTTGGGGGAGGGGTCACGTTTCACTTGTAGAGCCAAGGATTATATCTGAAGGAAGCAATAACTGGATACATCAAAACTGTGCCTCCCATTTCTCAAAACACTGAATGTCAGGCAGAACCTGACAATACAAGGTTCTGATGTGTGGAGTAGATAACATTATATCATGGGGATGATGAGTGCTTACAACTTTTCAAACCTCGAGAGCAGGGTGGTGCACAGCAATACAAGGTAAAAGGATCGGTGGTAGATTGTGCAACTGCTCCTTGATTCTCTGCATTATAGGGTAGCCATCTGCAAAACTAAGTCTTCGAAAACCAAGGGGGAAAAAAGGCAATACAAAGAAAAAGAGTACTCCAAAGTTCAGTCTTCAAATGCCAAGCCATCACTCAGCAATACAAGGAAGAAACTATTTAGAAATGAACAAAATCAAAGAGTAGATTCTGTACAAGTAAAAAACTGAATGGATCAAAACTGCGTTACATATTTTTCAAACTTTGAATACTTTGAATGGCAAGGAGAGCTCAACAATACAAAGATGAGATGTTTTACAGTGTGACATTGTCATGTGAATGAAGAGCTCTTACCAGAACTTTTCAAACCTTGAGAGCTGGATGGTGTCTACAAATACACAGTAATCGATTGTGCACTCGCAAATTGTCTCGAGGCATTATAGGACAACTATTTGCAAAGTTCAGTCTTGGAATGCCAAGCCAAAAGACACAAAGTGCGGGGAGCATCTTTGAAATAACTGAATTTATGTTGGGATTTAGGATTGCACATGCATGATCATGCTGGTTTGCAGATGTAGTTTGCTCATATCACTCTTAGAAATAATGAGTGGCTTGAAAATATCACAGAGAGGATGAGTAGTTTGAAAACATCATTCAAAAGAGAAATGAGCAGTTTGAAAATCTTATTCACAGCAAGAATGAATAGTTTGGAAATACCATTCAAAGAAAGAATGAGTAGTTTGGAACATCATTCAAAGAAAGAATGAATACTTTGTTGATATCATCACTCTAAGAAAAAAAATGAACTGTATGAAAATATTAAAAGAAAGAATGAGCAGTTCAAAAATATCACTCAAAGAAACAATGAGCACTTTGTTGATATCGTCACTCAAAGAAACAAAGAATACCTTGTTATCATTACTCAAAGAAATAATGAATACCTTGATATCGTCACCCAAAGAAACAATGAATACCTTGTTATTACTCAAAGAAATAATGAGTACCTTGTTGATATCATTACTCAAAGAAATAATGAGTACCTTGTTGATATCATTACTCAAAGAAACAAACTGTTTGCTCAGATAATCACTCTGAGAAAGAAAAGTTCTTTGCTGATTTCATCAGCAAAGAAAGAAGGAAAAGTCTGCTAAAATCATCAATAAAAAAAACAACAAAAAAAACGGTGATTTACACATAGTTCATAGATGCCACTCACTCACTCACAGAAAGTTGAGAAGGTGCCCAAAAATTGGCCATTAAGGAAAAAAATAAAGGACACCACCTCTGTTACTGTGAATTCTGTTCCTTCTGTCCACATAGTACGTAAATTGGCAGAGCCTTTTCCATGTGAATGGAACACTCCCTGAAAGTTCTTTTTACAAAAATGAGACAACAAACCATCATATCCTAATACATATTTTCATTTCTATCAACTAGAGTTCTGTACCAAATTGTGATCTTCCATGCAAGTGCCATTTAAGAAAACTGCAAACATACGGCACGTAAAGACAAACCCCATATTAATACAGTTTAGACAACTCTTAATTATTTACTACATCTTACAAGTTAAAAACATACTTGTTCACCAAGTATCTTTCTAAGTAATGTTTTCAGGTTTTTCCCATGAGATGTTTGTCAGTCATATCTATGAACTTACAAATGTGGTTGAGTTGTATTACATGATTATGTATGTCAGCATGTCTCGAATCATGTCTGTATAGCATATTATGAATTTGTCCGTATGTTGTTGCCCATGTTTGTTTTGAGGCGTATTTCGTGTGTGGCTGTTAAATATTTTGGTTCTGTGAAGCGTTTCGAGCCCTCCAGGGGTGAGCGCTATATAAATGCCCTTTACTGTTATTAATATCTTTTGATAACCACTATTACATACATCTTATATATGTTAATGCGTGAATAATTTTCATACAGAATTTGGTTTGATGCAGCTCTAAGTATGGGCCAGTGCTTTGTCAAAGTCCAGTACTCCAGTACAACATGAATGGACATGAGAATAATAATACTGGAACAAGTGCAGCCTAAATTAAAGGCGTGACGACAAAAACCAGGCCTTCTTCAAACTGAGGCACCCAAAGATATTGCAGTTTTATTGGCAGGAAGTGAAGTTTTGACTCAAAGATTTTTTGTTTTGTTTGTTTTTTTTTTACAAAAACCTTGGAGTTTCATGAAAAAAAAATCTGTTAAAAATACATTGACAGAATGGTGACATATCATTCGTATGACGCAATCATGAACATGGATAGAATGGTGGCCTACCATTCCTATGAGGAGATCATGAACATTGACATAGTGATCTATTATTTATATGACGAGACCATGATTCATGCAACACTGTTGGTTAGTCGCACCTCGGAACCTTGTTAAAAAAAAATTAAATGGTCCATTTTTTTTTAAAAGGTAGCACTGAATGATCAGGGATGGAAATTAAATCAAAACATACATTGCAACACGTGTTGAAGTCAGCACAGCCTTTCTGCTCTCACAGAACTTCAGTTACTGCTGTGCTTGTTCCAAAGACAAAAATCAACTCCTGAATCAACACAAGCAAATTCAACTCAAGTGCAGTCGACTATATAACAGGCCACATTGCAACATTAGATTTGAATATCCAGCCAGTTTGTTACTGTGATGAAAAGGATGTTCATTTCTGATAAAAAGATCTTCCCACCACTTCTTAAAGTTAGCTTTAACTCAAGCCTTCTGTGTGGCTTGTGCTTGGGTATTTTAACCTTAAGGGGGGCGGGCTCCTGGAGGTATTTTTTTTCTATTATTAACGATAGACTATTTTAACTTTTTCCATCAAATTCACTACACATTGGCACATCAATTCTTTCATTTAAACAAACACAGTATTTTCACTGAGGTCATTTGAGTCCATGAATGCTTTGATTGGTCACATTAATTTCTCCTTTATAATTTGTTTGTGTTGGGGTTTAATGCCACATCAGCAACATCACAGCCATAGTGTGCCAAACATAGTAAGATATGCTTACATGTCAAGAAGAAGAGGAAGAGAGCAGGACAGAAGACAAGAGCAAGGAAAGAGAGAAGAGATGTCACTCCTGGAATGTGGAGGGTGGCATTCTATGCAAGACATCCCACCGATGGCGGGCTTTCACTGCCTGCAGATGTGAGCTAAAAACCTACTTATATACCTCAGGCCCCATGAGGGGTTTTTATCCTTGTCACTTGACCAATAAACAGGGTATTACACGGCTGGCCCAGCTATAAAAGCTGCCACACAAGCTCAGTGATTTTTGCTCAGTTCGGAGATTGGCTGGTGATTCAGATTTAAAAAATGCAGAGTGTGAAATTCAATATTTCACAAATCTGACTTCATCAATCGACAGGGCATCAAATTCTAGTGCAAATTTGATACCAAACACCATAAAGTATAACTCTCAAAGATAATTTTAATTTGCTCACAAAAGCTGGCTTTAAGGAAAGACCACAGACACACCACATGTTGAACTTTGACATCATAGGCAGAAATCTGATGATTGGGAGAGAGAGAAGAAGAAACTATGTTAGTACATAACAACAATGCATGTATTCAAGTGATACATGCAGGCTAGAAAATATGCCTGAGAAAAGTGTGGCCAGCCTCACTAAGTTCAAGTCATTGTTTAGCATCACTTGGCACTGAATATGCAAATATCTTGTATCATAACTTTATATTAGGCTGTGAAGTTTGGTTCCACATCTCTTGCACTACAGATACAGTATAATTTCAAAACATGAAAGTCAGAAAATACACCGTTCTTCCACTGAAATGAAAGATCAAACTCATGCAGGCTGTGGAAAGCAGAAAAAAGAAAAACGTGGTGTCAGAGTATGAATCTCTATCCTCAAGCAGTACAGAGAATAATTTTCCAGCATACAAGCAGACGTTGAGAAGAAGAGAGCACGCCAAATCCAACATGACACTGTGGAGATAAACTGTTGAAACGGTCCTCTTCAATGAGAGAAAAATGGACCCCTGAGCAGCTCTCTTGAGCAAGCAAAAGCAATGATAATTGCAGCCGAACTGTATACAGAGAACTGGGAGTGTAATGGTGGATAAAGCAAAAAGTCGTAATTGTAAGTATTCACGGATTTTTTATTTTATTTTTTAAAAATTATTATTATTCAGGAATTGCACAAAGTCTTGACAAGAGCATTACAGGAGAACTCTGCCTTCAACATCTACCAACATTTTCTACAGAAAAAGGACAAACAAAATGACAGTAAATGTGTTCAGAAAGCATCCAATTTCACTATGGATTCTCTCTCTCTCATCTACTGCATCTGTTTTCACCATAAAAAATTAAGTGACAGAGAGAAAGAAATGCTTGGCTATACCTAGAACTGGTCTAGACGGAATCTATGAATGATCAGTGACAGAACTGTCCTCTGTCCATTTCAACAGGCATGCATGGGGGAGAAGATTGTAAAGATCAGCCAGAAAAACACAACCTTCTCTCACTACTTCAACCTGAAGAACAAAGTCCAGGTAAGTCAATTTCCAGCCTTTTTTTGTTATGAAGAATCTCTTGACAAAACTGAGGCCACCAACCATGACATCTTTACTTCTAGGTGGGGTTAGGTTTAGGTTTTCTAGTTAGAAAAGATGTCTGTGCTAAAATGTAGTTAAACCTTCCCTACCATCATGATTTAACAAAACAGTAAAGGTATAGTAAAACATACAGCAGGCCATACATTTGCACGAAGACTAAAAGGGACAAAAACAGGTGTCAAATTTTTAATATTTTCAAGGTCCCAGCCCATGGATTTAGTCCTGAGCCTTAAGATCTGAAGGAACAGCCACTGATGTCCAAAGCAATGGTTTAATCAGTAACTTCTTCAAATGAAATGTACAGAGATTCTGAAAAAGAAACGAGTTTTCTCTTATGTATAAAAAGTGGACATATGTCACACACTCCACCTACACCACAAGGACCTCTTCACAACATGTTCCAGCTTGCTAGGCTATGGTAGATAAGTCTGGCCTTTAACGGTGGGGCCAGAACTGTGCACACTGCATTCCAGCAACAGGCACCTCTTTTCAGGTTTGAAAGAAATATCTAGAAGAAAGCAGAGGTTTTCATCAATCTACACTCCAGAAGAAAACAGTCACCATCCTGTATCACCATCCTGTAATACCAAAAAAAAAGTGGGCTTAAAAGCTTGTACCTTAACCAATAAACAATTATGTCCTAAGTCGATAATGAACCATCAATAGGGTATCGCATGACCAGTCTAGATATAAAACCTGCCACAGAAGCTCAGCCTGATGTTTGCTCAGTTTGGGGGTTGACTGCCGATTCAGATTTAAAAAATGCAGTGTCAAAATGCCAAACACTACAGTACAACTCTCAAAGAATTTTAATTTGCTACAAAAACTGACTTTAAGGAAAAATCATAAAGTACCATATGCTGAACTTTGACACCACAGGCAGAAATCTGTTTTGACCGAGGGTAGGAGAAGAATAACCTAGGTTAGTAAATAACAGTGCATGTATTCAAGTGATCCATGTAGGCTGTTTGTGTTGGAGTTTAACGGCACATCAGCATGATCATGGCTATATAGTACCAACACAGTAAGATACGTTTACACGTCAAGAAGAAGAAGAGGAAAGACAGCGGGACAGAAGACAGGAGCAAGGAGAGAGAGAGAGAGAGAAGAGATGTCACCCCTGGAACGTTGAGGATGGCATTCCATGGGAGACATCCCACCCATGGTGGGCTTTCACCACCTGTAGGTGGGCACAGAGAACCTATTTATATACCCCGGCCTGAGAAAAGTGTGTCCAGCCCCATGAAGTCCAAGTCATTGTTTGGCATCGCTCAGCACAGAACATGCAAATACCTTTTTATTATATATGACTCAATTTTATATTAGGCTGTGTCGGTTGGATCCATGTCTCCTGCACTATATCTGTTGTATAATTTGAAGACATGAAAATCAAAAAATACACTGTTGCTCCACTGAAATGAAAGATCACACTCATGCAGGCTGTGAAGAGCAGGAAAAAAAATAGGGTGTCAGAGTATGAATCTTGCTTATCGTGAGAAACAAGCAGTACAGAGAATAATTTTCCAGAAGAGCACGCCAAATCCAACATGACAATATGGAGACAATTTGTTGAAATGGTTCTCTTCAATGAGAGGAAAATGTATCCATGAGCAGCTCTCTTGGGCTAGCAAAAGCGACGACAATCACAGCCAGACTGTATGTAGAGAACTGGGAGGGTAATGGTGGATGGTCCTGAAGGTTCAGGAGATGACACAACATTGTAACTAAAAATGTTTGTGGAAACAGCAAGTCTGTTGATGTTGTGACTCTGGATCAATGGATGAAAGTAAGAAATGTTGAAGAAGACCTTAGAAAAGTATCGAAGGGCATGTGCACTGGTTTTTCCTCCATCCTCAAAATCTTTCACATGACATGCTCCTTGTGCCATACCCCGAGTCCTCACCTCAGCAGGCATGCTAAATCATGTGAGGGAGTGATGTCATTGCGGCATCAGTGGGCATAACTTCAAGATGAGGTGACTGGCCAAGGCAGAGATTTCACACCAATGTCAACATTGCCAAGACTAGAAGTTTCCATGGGGTAGACACTGAACATGATCACGAACTAGTGATGATAAATTTTGCACTACGATTAAAGAAAGATAAAAGACAGGGCAATGTAAGAATCAAATTCAACTTAGAGAAGCTAAAAGATTAAATTGTGCTTGAATCGTTTAAAGCAAGTGTAGGTGGGAAATTTGCATCACTGCTGGTACTGGACAATGAGAACACAGAGACAGACATCCTGACTGCTTCATTCAACGATACAGTGATGGATACAGCAAAGGAGCTCCTCGGCAAATCACGCATCAAGAAGAAGCCATGGTTCACAGACAATATCCTATAGCTATGTGACAAGCATAGAGAACTGAAAAAAGTAGAAAAGTGAAAAAAGGAAAGTGAACCAAGAGGTCAGAAGCAGCATGAGAGCGGAAATGGAAAACTGGATAGAGGATCAATGCAAAAATAGACAGTAGCTTGAGGAGAAATAACAGCAGGAAAGCTTCCCATCTTGTTCTAGATCTTACCAACACAAAACAGGCACAAATAGGCACAACACAGGACAAAGCAGGGAAGTGCCTAAAAGAAGAAAAGGATATATATTGAATTGTTGGACAGAATACTGTTCTGAGGTGTAGACCCACAGAAAAACAGCTGACCCTAAGGGGCTTAATGTCCCACCATCACCAGATAACGCAGGACACTGTTGTGTGATGAGACAGAGAAAGTAGTTTCATCACTGAAACCAGGGAAGACAGCAGGGGTAGATACTGTTCCAGTGGAAATCATTCAAGCAGCAGTAGAGCCAGCAATAGATATGTTACATATTATCTCCAACAAAATATGGCAGGCGGGGAGATGGCCAAATAAAAGCTTGGACACAATCATTAGTGATTACACTCCCCAAGAAAGGCAATCTACAACAATGCCAGAACTACTGCATCATCAGCCTAATCAATCAACCCAGCAAAGTCATGTTGAATGTTATTTTAAATAAGCTCAAACCCCAGGCAGAGAGAATTATAGCAGAAGAACAAGTGGATTTAGACTAGGTCGCAGTACTACCGAACAGATATGTAATCTCAGAATATGGAAAAATATCTCCAACACAAACAGGAGCTACATCATGTATCTACTGACTTCAAGAAAGCTTTTGATAGAGTTTGGCATGATGCTTTATCGGCCACGATGAAATTATACAACCTAAATGCCAGCATAATTACTATCATACAGAGCCTGTCTGAAAAAGCCATGAACGCAGTTCCACTGAACAACAACATTGAGAGCTGGTTTAGGACGACGGGAGTTCGATAGGGCTGTCTGCTCTCCCCAACTCTAATATCTTCCTCGAGCGAATCATGACAAAGGCACTTGAAGACCTTGAAGGTACAGTTAGCATCGGAGGAGACTTTAGCTAATCTACGTTTTGCTGATGACACTGACAGATGCTGGGATTGAACATGAACTTGTAAGATTGATAGATCACCTAGAAAAAACTTCCAGTGAATATGGCATGGAAATCAGTGCAGACAAACCAAAGATCATGACTAATACAACAACAATGGAAGAAAGGACATAAAGGTCAGTAATCAAAGTCTGGAACATGTCTCATGCTTCAAATATCTAGGATCAGTCATGTCTGATGAAGGCTTTAAACCAGAAAAATATCCAGGATAGCCCAGACCACAGCTGAAATGAACAAACTGTAAACTATCTGGAACATAGGAAGATTGCTGCCAGTTCTAAAGACTGGCCAAAGCAGCAAAGAGAGCCTTCAGTAAACTGTGTAAATGTGTCAGGAACAATAAACATCTCACAAGCATTTCAAAGATCAGAGTATGCAGAGCTACTGTACTCACCACTTTATTTCTATGGTCTGATCCATAGGTTATGTCTTGTTATCATCATATATGACTCCATAAATGTTCCCACCAATGGTGTCTCTGCGCTGTACTCAACATCCACTCCACACTTCATCACTAATGTAAGCTCCTGCATCTGGCAGAGATCACCAGCCCAGTTATTGAACTCACATTAATGTTAGGCAGGATGCATCTCTAGGACGGATAATGGTTGCCTGCTAAACATTGTTCCATTTCACAAAATTTGCATAGGTCATCAAAACAGACAGGCACCAAACAAAAGATAAAGCTCTCTGAAAAAAAAAAGATATCTTGGTGCTTCCAAACATTCACTATCACTGGGGGCCAACTTTTGTCACACAGAGCAAAGCCTGGAAAGTCATCTCCGACATGGCTGTGTCTTCCTTTGCAAACTTAAGCAGAATCTACCTACAGAACAAATGACAGGAGAAAAAGGACAGCTAAACTCTGACTTCAACATCAGATCAGACTTTCCCCTATAGCCTGATGGCCTGATCTGTCAGTCCCATGTTTGCTGATTCAGCCATGAGAGTGCCTGCAGTTGACATGGACTAGTCCCTTCATAGATCTTCCCTATAAGTTCATACCATGCTATGTATCACAACTGATAGAGATCTTCTCTTCAAGGTCAATATAATGACTCCAAACTAATATATGATTTTTTAAATATTTTTTTTCTTTCAGGCAAAAGGTTGCAGATGCAATTTTTGCAAAGTTCACAAAGACTATCCTCCGTGGCAGACAAACCGCCATGCAGACCAAGGAGACTGCAGAAAATTCTTCTCTTCATGGCCAGTATTACGACTCTCTAATATATGATTTTTCTCTTTTTTTTTTTTTCTTCTTGTTTCAGTCAACTGTCACTGCAACACCTGCACAATTCATCATGACCTCCTGAAAGTTCGCATAGAGCAAGATACACAGGCTGCACAGCATATGCTAGACACAGACATTTATAGATATCTATAGACATCCTTAACACAACCGACCTGACCAGACAATTTGCACCATCATACTAAGCTCAGAGATATGTGATGTAATTGTATGATCATGTATCAAGATCACCTTGACTTGTCAAAACCATTCCACAAGGCACAAAGTGAGAGATAGCAGAGAAAGACAAGGAATGAGATAGAGGGATAACATCAATGAATGGTCTAGTCTCACAGTCAACAAACTGGCTGTAAGTCCTTCAAAGCCAGGATAAATGATGGCAGGTGATTGTGGAATCTTTCTGTGCTGACCCAATGTTCTTGAAGACTCCAGGACAGGACAGGATACGGCAGTAAATGTTTATATGTACAATATAAATAAAAAAAACTTCATACATGGTCTTTACAATTTGTTCTATCATTTCATATGTCAAGGAATGATTGTCTTTACTCAGCAAGAGCAGATTTAGAGCTCTTGAAGTTTGAGCTTCCACTGCCTGGTCCATATCTACAGTTAACAGAGTTTTGCTGAAATCCTTCGCCAGGAAAAGAAGGAATCCTTTTCTGACATCCACCCTATAAACAAAGAAATAATGGCTTGCTGAAGGCTCAGAGGACGGATGAAATTACTCATAAAGGGAAACAACTACTTTTAAAATAAAATCATTTTTATTCCTGGTGCACTTATTTCCCTTGATTGGAAGAAATCCAGCCCAAGCAAGTCCACTGTATGTGGTTTTAATTAATCTAAGTCTAAAACACTTCCCATGGATGGTGCTAAAACCTCATTGCACCAAATGACAAGCCTTCAATTTACCATATCTCAACAGTCGATCAGACAGAAAAGTTTGTGTTTGGGGTTAAATGGCACGTCAGCACGACCACGACTATATTCTGTCAAACATGATATGGTACATTTATAGATATATGTCAAGAAGAAGAGAAGAAAGAGAGTGGGACAGAAGACAGGAGCAAGGAGAGAGAGAAGTCACCCATGGAATGTCAAGAATGGCATTCCATGGGAGACATTCCACCAATGATGTTCTCATTCAGAGAGACTTGATGTCATTCAATAAGAAAGAGATATTTGCTGACATGGTTGTTCAAAAAAAAGAATGAACAATTTGCTGAAGTTTTTTTTTTTTTCTTTTTTCACAGCACATGTAATTATATTCTGTAGTACAGACTTTTGAAACTTTCATTTCAAGATGGAAGTCTCATCTTTTCTACAATATAAACCAAAGGGCAGGGTATCTCTTCTACATGGCACATGTTAAACAAATGGAGTGTTATCTACCCCATGCAATCACTTTAAGATCAACTCTTGAGTTGACCACTAGGCAACCACTGCCTGTGGAATTTTCAGATTTTTCTCATGAAATGGCTTCAGGAACTGTTGTTCAGGGATTGCACAAAAGTCTTGGCAAGAACAGAGGAGAAGAGCTCTTGCATTCAACATCTGTCAACATTCTCTGCAGATAAAAGATGAACAAAATGACAGTAAATGTGTTCAGAAAGCATCCAATTTCAACATGGATTTTCCTTTCTCCCATCTACAGCGTCCGTTATCACCACAGCTGGCAAATGTGAACCGCCGAAGAAAAAGACCAGTCGTGCGGGAAAGAAGGCTGGCGCAGATAAGACAGGAAATTCTAGTTGTGAGTATTCACGGATTTTTTATTTTTTTTATTTAGTCATTTCTGTTCTTTCAGCACTGTCAGATTGTAAAATAGATAGACAATCTGACAGACAAGCTTGCAGATGGGCAGGCCAACAAATAGATAATTAGACATGCAGAAAGGAGACAGATAGCTATGCGTAGATATTGATATCGTTTATAGATTCATAGATATACACACTACACATACTGTGTATATACATTTTACAAAGAGGAATAACAAGTCTTTTTTTTTTTTTTTAAACTTTTCAGTCAAAGAGCAATGAGAGGTTTCTTGGTATTTCCAATCAAAAGGAATAAGAGGTTTGTTGTCATTCAAAGAGTCTTATTGATATTGTTATTCAATAAGAAAGAGACATTTGCTGACATGGTCGTTCAAAAAAAGAATGAACAATTTGCTGATATTTTCATTTAGAGAGACATGATGTCATTCAATAAGAAAGACATTTGCTGACATGGTCGTTCAAAAAAAGAATGAACAATTTGCTGATATTCTCATTCAGAGAGACTTGATGTCA